>CAJDSM010038701.1:4723-26928 GCA_903981925.1 Ostrea lurida
ACAGTCAGTATTGACAGCTGTACATCAACTAAGAGAACATGGGTTTCTGTGTAATATTGTGGATTTTGGCGTGTCATCTTCCTCTGTTTCTTTATTCCTCAGCAGCGTTGATCCCAGAACACTCAGAACATTGAAAACGCGCATGCGGTATGATCTTTGATAACAGATATAAATTGTCTAACAAGCAAGTAAAATGAAAAGAAAAAGTGAACAAGCTCAAATACCCACGCTTCAACATTGCTGAAAATACTGCCATTATGAAGGTAGTTTTGGGCAATCAGGTAGAATCCTAACTTGAATATCGGTTTATAAATGAATAATTAAATTTGCACCACGGTTCCCCTAATCTGGTCTATTACTAATTTTCAGGTTTTATATAAGAAACATGAATCTTATATTTTCGGGTGATGCCAGGTATTCGCCGAATTTTAGACACGGTAAACTACTCATCATGCGCGAAGCAGCATTGATGCAAAAGTTATTTCCGACAAGTCAGACGAATGATAACCTTTGCAATATCAGAATCCGGTCCATTACAAATCGCCGAAAGCAAATAATTGATCAGAACGGGTAATATTAGATATTTACGTGCTCCAATAGTCAACTACATCGTTGGACTTGTGTTTAGGGTATATTACAATAACAAAACAATGTCCATTAGACTTTACTGTTTTGTGTCCAGGTACGTGATCGAGAATACCTCAATTCTTAAAAGGTGTTTTTAACCAATGAGAAATCGGCGCTAGGGCTTGAATCACGTGAATACAAAAATAAATCGATTATATTATGATTGCAAATCAAGCACATGGTATATCTGGTTACCTTGGAAATTTAACAGTCATTTCTTATAATTACAATTTTCGACTTATTACAGTGAGAAGGCTATATCTACGCGGGTGACTATAGCGGAGTACTCCTGTCATGACGAAGAGTGACGAGAAATGCTAACCCGGGTTCATAATGAAAGGACTTCACAATCACCACTACTTACTGAGAATGTGGGTTATATAGGGGTTGATATATACGCAGCCTACTATCTTCATAACCCAGGCAGGAAAGCGTGACGGACTGAAAGGAAAAGGTTTAATCTCGAAAAGTGATATCCGTTACGTACTGGCATAAGACTGTGGCACGTGCAACATGAGTACTGAGACGCTCACGCTCTAGTAGACCGATAGAGTAGGATTAAAGATTCGGAATAACCGGCCTGCAGAAGTTTATGATAATCTGACGCATAAGAGAGACAGATGATCCGTGTATATCTAGTTATGACGACGGCTTGTTTTAAGCGTGAGGAATAATATGACTAGCGATCGCTATTAGTGAGGTTAGATTTGATTGTTCTGTCACATGTGCTTAATAGTGAGAATGGATGAGCGGCTGTTCATAGGGCCGCCATCGGATTCCCTCATTGGTTAAAACACCTTTTAAGAATTGAAGGTGATTAAGATACTATGCGAGCAGCTTCTCAACTAATGGGTTGAATCCTTGGGAGCTATTTCACCACAACGCCTATCAGACACTATGCAGCATATTGTGGTACAATACGAGTGAGTATAGTGGTGTTATGAGGCAGCGATATTGAAGAACTAGATTAAGGGAAGAGAGTTGTATGAATCAGCTAGTTAATTTATGTTCGAGTGAAGTTATGATTAGCGGCTACATAGTTATAGCAGCAGTCATCGCCTGAAAATTGTGCACCTCGGATTGACAGGAGTGATAATGAGAAGAACATCTCTCATGAGTGCATTTGTCTGCGAATATGTGCATCGCAGCATGGCTTGAGCGAGGGGAACGGTCACTAATGTGAGGATGTTATACTTGTGTGGGTGAGTCCCTTGCATTATATTATTCGAACGTCCGAGTGAGATTCCGCACACCTTCCTTCAATCCACCCAAAATATAGATTCATTTCTTCATATCCTAGGCGGATTTTATTAGGTTTTGCAAAATGGCCCAACATCAGTTAATCTCCGGTCAACTTGAAAATTGTACAGTCTTTTTAAAATACACAATAATCGTTAACTTTGATAACTCAAGTAGTCTTTTTTCTAAAATTAAGTAGAATCTTATTCATTAAACATCAGCACATTTGAGCTTCTCTCATCAGTGTTAATTTGGTACAACCAAGCTCACAGGATATAAATCCCTACTTAAAACAAGTGAGACCTAAATGTCATGATGTCTGATACGTCGCTCGCAGCTCACTGTAAGAAAGCCACAAATATTAGTCGGGTTAAAAATTTTCGTTGTTTTGATTCCAAAAAAAATTTCGTTCGGGATTTAATTCTTCATTTAATAACCGCTCTGTATTTATCTCAACAGTTGGATTAAAAATTCGCCATGGATTTAATTTCGTCTGACATTTGAATGGCTCATAACTACTACGATGAATTTATACTGACGCAACTTTTGTGCTTCTACAACCTTATATATCATTTATAGAAATTTATTTGTTAACAAAACTTTCGAAGTTACGCAATGTTGCCTTAATCCCATTCCATATGTTTTAATGATAGACGAAATGATAGCTATATAATGGTTGATCTTTTGAAACATTATTACATAGTCACTTCAAGGGTCCATGTCATTTATGAGGTTTTTGGCAAAATTTTCAATAAAATCGTCCTGCGTACAGGGCATATCACCAGTTTTCCCATAAAATCTTAGAGGATTAATAATTTCCTAGCTATGCACTACGTACATATGATGTTCTTCTGTCATACCAAGTTCTCATTGACATTTGGTTGGAAATTAGTTTCCAGAGGAGTCTACAGGCATGTTACAAGAATCATTTACGAGGATTTTTCACAGCGACTTATTAATTTTCTAGGAGAATAATTTGAAGGCGCATTTTCCATCGTATACACAAGCGGACCCATCTGTTCCTCTCCTCTGCACTACTCCATCTGTGTTCTCAACTCCTGTGCCCCGTTTCGTTCCTTTGGTTCGAGTAAGATTTTCGGGGGATTGCGATGCCCGCCTTATTGGGCGGACAGACGCATGATATGCGGGCCCCAGTACGCCCCCCCGCGCTGGCTCTCCCGACTCGCCGCCTCTCTAACTTCGTCTTTTTCTGCGCGTTGGCGACGCCGCGTTCAATCAAAGCAGAGATTTCTCCTGTAAGTATGCGCATCACACAGGATAGGGTAGTAGGCCGCTATGTGACCGTAGGCTTTACTGGCCGAGGAGAGTAATTGATTCCGACTAATCTACACGGTATGTCCTTATTATTTACAAACGGTTTCACGAAACTCTGTTGAGCGGTTTCAGAGGATTTGCGCTGACAAACTGTTTCAGTAGTATATTTAATTCTGGCCAAAGGAGTATAGTAAGCCTACGAAGGGTGAAAATCGGCCCTGCGAAATGGTCAAAATTAAAGTGAAATTTCAACAAATTATTTCTGCACATTATGATAGTGTATGTATGATAGTATATCATGATAGTGTATCAGGGTGGTAAAATTTGGGATTTTGCATTGGTGTATCCAAGATCTAACTCCCAAACATGAAATTAAATATCATAAAATACAAGAATTTGCTTTAAATCGCCATATTTTTGTGATGAAAAAAGAAAATTCGATATAGAGCATATGCTTGGGCCAATTTCATTTTTTTGTCAGTTTATAACATGATACCAAGAAGGTTCGAATTTTGATAAAATCTTTTTGGTCCAGACCTGTGCTCTATATTGAATTTTCGTATTTCATCACAAAAATGTGGTAATTTTAAGTAAATTCTTCTGTTTTAGGATATTTCGTGATATTTGGGGCGTTAGAACTTAGATACACCAATGCAAAACTCCAAAACATTTACCATCGTGATAAACTATCATATATAGACTATAATTTTTGCAGAAAATAATTTCTTGAAATTTCACTTTAATTTTTGCCATTTTACAGGGCCGAATTTCACCCTTCGTGGGCCTTCTCCTTTCTAAAGTTAAAAAGGGGCATAACTCCCAGAAAAAAAAATTAATCGGAATTTCCAGTGTATATGCGCATCTACAGTGCACGGTATGTTCTTCATCACTACATTCAGAGAAGTTGCGCTGGCAAACTGTTCCAGTAGTATACTTAATTTTGGCCAAATTTCTAAGTTTAAAAGGGGCATAACTCCCAGAAAAAAATTGAATCAGAATTTCCTGTGTATATATGCGCATCTACACGGTATGTCCTTATTATTCACAAAGTTTCACGATACTCGGTTGAACAGTTTCAGAGGATTTGTGCTGACAAACTGTTTCAGTTTTATATTTAATTTTGGCTAAATTTCTACTGTTAAAAAGGAACATAACTCCCAGAAAAAAAAATGAATCAGAATTTCCTGTGTATATGCGCATCTACACGTTATGCTCTTTATAACTACAAAGTTTCACGATAATCTGTTGAGTGGATTCAGAGGAGTTGCGCTGACAAACTGTGTCAGTAGTATGTTTAATTTTGGACAAATGGGGCATAATCTCAGAATTTCCTGAGTACATGCACATCTACACGGTACATGTATGGTCTTCATAAGTGCAAAGTATCACGAATTTTTGTTGAACGGTTTCAGAAGAGTTGCGCTGACAAACAACAACAACAAACCCCCCCCCCCCCAAAAAAAAAAAACCAACCAAAAACACAGGACTGACGGACAGGTAAAAACAGTATACCCTCCGCAACTCTTTGCGTGGGGTATAAAAATCGAAACATGAGTCTGGGAAATGGAATATAATGAATGTGTTGAAGGAAATCTTTCCATTCCACGGTGATTTACTATCAATGATTTTCCCAATCTGAGGGAATATCTTTTTCCCACTTCTAAAGTTAAATCAAAAAAGAAAAATAACTGCACAGTCAGAACAGTGATAAAATGTATTCTCGATGTTTTTTTAATACAGTTTATATCAATTTGACCATAATCATAGTCGTGATTTGCTAAGGAATTTAATTTACTGATACTTGCTTTAAAACATACAATTTCATTTGTTAATAAAAAAGGTTGGTCAACAGGGAAATCCAACTTGTAAACACCAGAAAAGGTCGTCTTTATCAACCGAAGAGCATCAAACTTCCTGATCATACAAAATGTTACTGTCCTAGTGTACTATTTTTAATGAGATTCATACGCACATTGTTCCCAACTGAAATACTATAGCATTCATGAGGAAATGGTTATCATTTTTAAAAACGTTGGAAATATATTAATGTGCGTACGAATCCTGATATATATACATACATGTATGTAGTAAGTATATTTTAACGACTGAGAATGAAATTAGAATGTAAGTATAAGAAATAGATATAATTTTTCAAATGAAACGCGTCGGACACTTCACGACAGCTAAGTTGCAATCTGGAGAAAATTAATGTGAGTTTTATTAGCAAATATTTTATACTTTACTTACTAGAATATTACTAATTCCTGTCCAATTCCTGTCATGTAGCAGACTTAGTAAATGATCATAATTCACAACTGGGAAGTGTTTGTGATCTTAGAGCCAGCCAATGGGATCATGATTTGGCGTTATATAGTTAGTCTGTGGTTTCCTTTGGGTTTGACCTTTTTGAGACTTGCATATTATGGCTCGTTTTTCCCCTGTATGTAGAGCACTGGTAAAAACGGGGAATTGAGACGGCGTGAAGACAGCATCAGTATGTTAGTTATAAAACTTGGGAGATATTTTATTGTTGAATATTTCATTGTTTTCAAGGCTTACTTTGTCGAATCTCAGCAAGTCGTGGCCTGTGTTATTCGTGTCTTTTCTCCTCTCTTATTCGTTGCAGGTGACAATAATAGCGGAGAACACGGTGTATATTTAATCTCCCATGTTCATCTAATGAAATTTGACATCCACATGAAAATGATGAGATAAAGGGTTCGGGATATTTTGTCTTAACCTTTAATTACGGAACAGGTAATTAGGATGATGAGTAATCTAAACTTGCCCAAATTATTTGAACACCTGTGTCTAAAGGGATTACTAGTGCAATCTAACGGTCAATATTAAACGCTCGAGTCTGTCAACATAAGTATTGCACGCCACTAGAGCATTAAAGGAATATTGTTTTCTAAGCCATAAATGACAGGACACCTATTTTGCATTAAAGTTTTACTCGGGACCTTTACTAGGCTTGTAAATATTTTAGGAACTCTGCGATACTAATGCCTGCACATGGTATTTGAGACATTAAATCGTGGAATTCAAATTTGATGGGGTAGAATTGTACGGGAAAGTTTACATTTAAAAACGTCCAACCTTGAGTTCATTTCAATTTCTGAAAAAAAAAATATAAATGCAAACTTAATATATGCAATTATGTGTACACATATTCTTAAACATATCCTTAATTAGTAAATTCCAGGAATGGTTCTTATTTAAGATTGTTGTTAATTTTCGTGACGTTTTTAAATTATTTATTTTATAGTTAAAACTGTATACATGCACATGATGTATACTGTCAATAGTGCAAATAGATTAATCAGGAAAGCTCTGTGACACATCTTAGACTTCTGTAGATTTGAAGCAATTTTATTTCCATACTTTATACACGATTAACCTTACATATATGTAGATATGTGCAGTTGATATTGTTGAACGTCTTTCAAGTTCATCACACACGTCTTCGATAAAGATGTACAGATGATAAACTTACAACTTTTAAAACAGGTGCTGTTCCACTTGGTGGTCAGTCAACTTTTCAACCCGCGACATTACATGTATCAGGTTTACAAACTGCATCGGGTTCGATGTTCAGTTTCCATGTGAAGGAAGCGCAAATTTTGCCCGACTCTATATTTAAAAAAAATGATATTATATTTCTATGATATTCCTTCCATTAGCAAACTGATGATTGTTTTGTAGATAAATAACATATTTATTGTTCATCCATTACCTGTTTATTGTTGTTTGTTTTATACATATAATGAGTGGCGCCTGCATTGTGACGGCCAAAAAGTGAAATCAAAGTTCGAAAGCTTGTTAATATGGTAGTATATTTCAGACCATTGGGGGGTATTTCCAGTGATGACCCAGCATACATTACTAGTAAATCTATATTCATAGATATAGGTTGTCAAGTAACCCTTACGCTTCTCATCAAATACAATACCGCTCACGTACGTAATTTAGTGCCATCTAATAAAATATATAATATTTGATATTCCTTAATATTCCTTTGGTGATATGGCTCTTCTAACTTATATAAATCACCTTTGACAACGAACACCTGGAAGCCTACATTAAAAAAATCTATGGCGTTGTGCTCTGGTTTAGGAATCATTTGTGAGTACAAATAAATCACCAAAATGAGCTGCTGTTTTGAATACTTAGCGAATTTAAGAAATTTTCCTGTGTAGCATGATTTAAACATGACAAGGAAAACCATAAGATTTTCCAAAGCGACCTCCAAACGTAACGAATTCAACCATTTCCTCAAAAGTTTCGCAACGTTCAACGTGGGCGAGATGTTTTAGGAATATTGAAATTATGTTATCAATATTTTTCAGTAATATATCGTCCGAATTTCCAGATGTACGTAGAAAGTTGCGGTGAAGAGCAAGTTCCTTCATACTTTTATCTGTCAACAGAGGTTGCGTTAACATTTCCGGATGCCGGTAAACTCTTGTAGTGCATAGTATTATGGCGCACTCTTTTCCCTACCTGAAAGTTATTATGCAACATTACTGAAGAACTAATATAGCTTTAAGATACGATAAGGCAAGATCGCCTTTTTCTCTGGAGACTCTTAGAGAAAACGACACTATCGACAAGATTTACAATAAATCAGTTTTATTGAAAGAAATGATAATTTAACTTTAATGGGTTTTGGAAAGTGCTCTCTGCAAGACAACGAAACATGGATAGTCGTTATAATTTGAGATGTAGTAAATCAGAGGTATGCCCATGAGATATCTGGGGAGAAAAGTAAAGGGTATGATTTATGACGTACCCCATACAACTCAAAAGCGCGCACCTGGTTTGACTTATCACTAAATAATTATAGATCTTTTTTGTTTTATTTGGTAAACAGGAGTTAAGAGGTACGTCTGCAATGCATTCTATCTTTTGTTAGATGGCACTAAATCACGTATTGAGTGATATTCTATTTGACGAGAAGCATAAGGGTTATTTGATAATGTTTGCACAGGTGGTAGCGAACCTTTATAAAATAGTTTCTACTGTACGAATATACCAAGGTATGTAATTCTGTCCTTTTCCCGTCAGTTATTCTGTAAAGGAAAAAAAATAATGATTACATTAAGATATGTGGTGCAAGGTTCATGTTCAGTTGTTATAGCAGAAAAGGCGATAAAGAAGAGAGCAGAAATGGAATGCGGGTGCACAGTGCATTTTAAAATAAGGCTTTGGTATTAACTTTTATCTATCGTTGATACAGGTATAACAGAGTTGAACTGCTCAAACATTCATACGCGATTTAAAAGTGCAGCATTAATGTTACATCAGAGACATAACATGTAGAATATGGATCCTGCAATGTGCTCCTCATCTTGCTAGGAGCCGTTGAAATTTATGCGATAAATGCGTGCATGTAATTTAGGACTTCCGGAGACGTACACGGAGTTCTTAGTACTACATGTATTACATTTTATTGTGCTGTGCTAAACTGGTACTCCGATTCCATAATGCTATTCCATTTTATTGTGCTATGCTAAACTGGTACTCCGCTTCCATAGTGCTATTCCGTTTTATTGTGCTGTGCTAAACTGGTACTCCGCTGCGGTCCAACTTCAAATCTATGCTGTAACATTTCTTGTATTATCCTCTATTCAAAACGGGGAAAGAGAAAGAAATCAATTTTAATAATATGTATAAATTTT
Organism: Ostrea lurida; assembly: GCA_903981925.1. Lineage (NCBI taxonomy): Eukaryota > Metazoa > Mollusca > Bivalvia > Ostreida > Ostreidae > Ostrea > Ostrea lurida. Next base: position 13,546 of record CAJDSM010038701.1, read on the forward strand.
CCTATTCGCGAGCCCCCCCCCCCCCCAAAATCACCTTCAGTGTGCTTTATTGATATGCAAATTAAAAGTATTATAAAAAAATTACGCTTTTGATTTGATTGCTATAAACTACAATTGTCTACTGCTACTTATAGCCATTCATTTTGACACTAACCATAGAAAATTAAGACCCACAACCAAACGTACTAGATAAGTTAAATTGTGTAATGGTATTGAATTATTTGTGGTACGTTAATAATGTTTACATCACTGGCTTGAATCAGAACGTGTTAAATATGTCATTCGGCCAAAATAACCACGATGTTGGCCCAGTCTGTCCAACAATTGATTTGCCAATACAATTAACCTGCCATTGGGTCAAATCCTGTCTGACGTGTTTCATGCCAATTGTTGGACCATTCTTTACTATACACCGATTTTTACTATGGATTGCTCCATTTACCTGATCAAGATAAAGGGCTCACGGCGGGTGTGACCGGTCGACAGAGGATGTTTACTTCTCCTAAGCACCTAATTCCACCTCTGGTATATCCATGGGCGCGTGTTCGTCCAACTCTAATTTGTATTCCGTGTAGGATTTATCAGATTGATCATTATCTTGACATATCATACACATACACCTTTATTTGCACCTTTTATAGTGTTTTGCTATGCAGAAATACTGATACATAAGTGTACAACAATTCATGGTTACTTAGGGCAGCAAATGATTTGTTGGCCCTGAAGGCAACTATACTTGCAATCCTTATATGCAGATGATAAACATTATATCTGAAATCCAACGAATTTCATTCAATGATTATATTACTATATCCTTTCTTTTAAAAAAGCATTCGACAGAGTATGGCACGAAGGACTTGAGAGGGCTCAGCGTCGAAGAGAGACTGGTCCAAGTCATCCAGTCACTGTAAAACTCTGTCAGCAATACAGTCAGCCTCAACATCAACATCGGATAGAACTTTATAAACACACCGGTCGGCGTCCGTCAAAGATGAATACTCTCTCCGCTCCCGACGCTTACTAGGGAACTCCTGGAAAGATAAAAAAACCCATCGACTTCGTTCATCCCTAAATAACATCACGGGTAGATCAGTAAGAACCCTTCCTAGTGCTTGTGAAAGAGAAGGTGACATGCATGCATTTGGACAACAGCCTATCAAAGACAGTTCTGGAAGGAACCTTGGAAGATGGCCGAAGACGTGGACGACAGGCAAAGAGCTGGATGGACAATATAAAAGAGTAGACCTGAATGCACAGCCCCACCCTAATCAGAATGGCAGAAGACATACTTGGTTGGCGCTCTTTGGCCTACAGGTCGCCCATCATGTTTCCCTAGGACCATCGGTCAAGGGAATGTGATGAAATGATAAATATATTGTTTCACCAACTGATTCAACAAACAAAACAACAAATTAACCATATCCCATGAAATCGTTTGATTGATTGTATACTGTTTACCTCCCGGTTGGAAATTTTTCACTCATATGGAGACTTCACCATTGCCGGATAAGGGCTGCAAATTTAGGCCAATGCTCGCGGCGCTGACGGCCTTTTGAGCAGTGAGGATCTTTATCGTGCTACACCTGCTCTGACACGGGATCTCGGAATTTACGGTCTCATCCGAAAGATTGCCCCATTCAGTCGCCCCTTGCGACAATCAAGGGGTATTGAGGACCCAATATAACCCGGATACCCACGAGATGAGGTCCACATGCCTTATCGGTCACCTGAGTATTAAATAAAAGTAACTATAGTCCAAAAGGCTTTACAACGCTGTACAATCTTGAAAAAATTCCGTTTTGCATATCTTAATTTATCATGTCTTATATTCAGTATGTGTTCTTAAATGCCCATAAAAGTGCCTATACTGATGGAAGACTTTACATAATATAAGCAACATTAACACGATATAACTAATTTGGACCCGTCCTGGAGTCAAAACCCTCGAGTTGCGATATTCACAAATTTGGCATGTTCTTTTCTGTTTTTCCTAAATATGCATACCGTATTAGTAATCAAATTAATTTATCAAATATTATATAATTTATCAAATGATAAAGACAATAATCACTATAATTATGTTGGCCCCACCTTAAAACCAGGAGCCTTACTCACCGAGATTATGAAATACAACTTTGGTAAAGGATATAACCTACTTTTAAATATCTATGTACTTTATATTTAGTATCAACAACGTTTTTAACTGTTTTGCACACAATATTATATACCAAGTTTGACCCGCCCTGGAGTCAGAACCTACATGTAGTTCTACTCCATGGATAAGGAAAATTATAATTTATGTCCCTCTTGTCTCAAAATTTGCTTCAAACCAAATTTGAAAAGTTATCGAGAAGTTAAAAATGTTCAATTTTTAATGCACGACGGCGGACGCTGACCAACTGCAATAGGTCACTGAAGTTTACTCGGGTGACCTAACATTGAAATGTTTTATTGTTAATTCAGACTTGAACTGACGGTCCTCACAATCATTGGTCGAGATCTGTAATGTGGTATATCCCTCTGGCCAAGAGATGTTAAAAACTAGACGCTTCAGATACATCTGCAAAGTCAGCGACCTTTCCCTTCGCGCCAAAACATGACCAATGGAAATAGGCAAATGGAGTTTGTTTGGTGTGAAGGAATTCGATTAATACGCACTTTTCTATCATTTCAATATCCGCAGATGCACTTAAACGTGAAATATTTCAGTTGCTGACACAAAAAATAACAATTTTGTTAACGTCTAATTTGTTTATCCTTGAAACGTCACTATTGATGACAACTTACGCTAGCAGATCACGACAAACGATGCCTCGAGTCGCAGACGATACTGGGTCACAATTACTAGTAAAGAAGCGGAAGATAATTATAGCAAAAGTACGAGATATCAGTCGTCCCAGGGATAAGCGAATGGACCACCAAGACAATAGTGTAATTATATAATGGAAAGCATCAATAATTGTACATGGCGGTACACGGCGCACGTTCACATTTCAATTTTATGACTTTTACGAACTTCTTTTGAACTTTGAGGCAAACCGACTTGTCTTCTTGTCATTATATAGTTATACCAATTTAAAGAACATCAAAACGTTTGCCGTAAACCAAAAGAGAAAGACAAGATTTTATATAAATTACAAAAACTATTATGACGAGTAATAAATTCAGTCAAAGTGAACAATTAAAAATGACAGGTAGAGTACATGAAAATATTGGTAATGTATGAGGAAAGCAGGGTAATGACAACATAGCGACGAGGAAAAGGGAAAAAAAAACAATTGGAAAAATCAAGTTTAGTTCTGTCTTTGTACAGTCACATGACTAATAAAACCATCTTTACACGAGATTTTACATGTAATATGATCACGAAAGGAAGACAAAATTAGAAAGGGAGTGGTAGACCTCTCTCGTCTTTATAGGATAGTAAATTTGGATGGGAAAAAGTTTTCTTCTGAATACTTATCAAAAATATATAAACATTTCTACATATCCATTTTATCTTGTAATTGATTGATTGATTGTATGTTGCTTTACGTCCCTCTTGAGAATATATCACTCATATGGAGACGTCACCATTCCCGGTGAAGGGCTCACGTCACCATTCCCGGTGAAGGGCTACAAAATTTAGGCCTTTGCTCGGCGCCCTTGGCCATTGGATAGAAAGGGATCTTTATCGTGCCACGGGGCCTCGGTTTTTGCGGTCTCGTCCGAAGGACCGCCTCATTTAGTCGTCTCTTACGACAAGCAAGGGGAGCTGAGCCGGGCCCCCATGGGGTCAGTATAAAGGCCTTGTCATAAGGAATGCACATGTGAAGTATGAAAGCCCTATCATTTAATTTTATTTCACGTGATCACCTAGCGCCGATTCTCATTGGTTAAAACACCTTTTAAGAATTGAGATGATTTTTCGATCACGTATCTGAACAACAGGTAAAGTAGAATGAACATTATTTTGTTCTTGTAATATAAAATTAAATGATAAGAAATAAATCTTATATTTTTTTGGGTGATATGCAGGTTATCACCGAGATTTTAGACGGTAAAACTCTTCATCAATGCGCTTCGCGCATTGATGAGTTTTACCGTCTAAAATTCGGTGATACCTGCATCACCCGAAAAAATATAAGATTCATTTCTTATATCACTTACCAAACAAAAGTTGTGACCAATGTTAAAGTTTTTCCTATGGACAGACCAAAGACTATATACCCCCGTATGGAAGATTCTGGGGGCTGATGGACCACGGGTATGTAACAACGAGACGGTATGTAACAATTTGTTACAAACTGTAGCACGAATGGCAACGTTATGTAACAACAATTTGCTTTGTTACATAACGTCGCCATTCAAGCTACGTTTTGTAACAAATTGTTATATACCGTGCTGCAGATGGCAACGGTATATAACAAATTGTTACATACTGCGCGGGGACTGCACTGCACCTTTTGTAATTTTGGAGGGTGTTAAAATATTGTAGATGCCGTTTGTTAGTGAGTTTATATGTGTGTGGTTTTCAATATGTGTCTTATTCGTATCTTATTTAGGGTAAATTCATAAAAGTATATTTTAAATTCAAGTATTAATGAATTAAAAAATATTTGTTTTATATGCCACCATGAAATAAAGCAAGAATAACACAAATGTTTATTGTTGATTGTGGAATTACTTGACAATCGTTGGCATACCGGTATACCGGTATACACTCACTAACACACTGATGAAAATGAATCTGCTAGAATTTATTTTCCCAAAAAGGTGCAGTCCCCGCACGGTATGCAACAATTTGTTACATACCGTAGCCATCTGCAGCACGGTATGTAACAATTTGTTACAAAGCGTAGCTTGAATGGCGACGCTATGTAACAAAGAAAATTGTAGTTACATAGCGTCGCCATTCGTGCTACGTTTTGCAACAATTTTTTTCATACCGTCTCGTTGTTACATACCGTGGTCCATCAGGGAGCATAAAAATAACAAACCCAAGAATCTTCTCAACAGAACGTATTATTTATATATAATACTAGTGTACGGAGACGCTAGTGAATCTATATATATCAAAGCAACGCAAGCGTAGCATCCCCTCGCAACGTGTCTTCTACTTTATTGCAGTGGTAGAGCTCTCACCTCGTGATCGGGAGGTCGTGCGTTCGAGCCCCGTGCTCGGCACTCGGCCGCGTCAAACCTAAGACGTGAAAATAGGTAGTGATTGCTCCTTCGCCAGGAGCTCGGCATTTAGAAGTGAGAATCACGGGTCTTTCGGATATGACCTTAAAAACGGAGGTCCCGTGTCGCAGCATGTGTGGCACCCAAAAGAACCCTCACTGCTAAAAGCCATGAGTGCTAAGCATAGGTCTAAATTTGCAGCCCTTCACCGGCAATGGTGACGTCTCAATATGAGTGAAATATTCTCGACGGGACGAAAAACAACAAATAATCAATCAATCAATTGACCTTTAATCTTGAAAATATCTCTCCATGACATTTATGCAAGGTTTAATGATCCTCTGATGATTGCCCTTTCTTCTAGTTCACAGGAGTGACCTTAACCTTGGAAATCAAAAGGGTTCACCCTCTTTCAATGGGCAACATTTGTGCAAGCTTAAGGTTTGCATGGGCATAGGAGCTATGGAAGCAACCCCCCGGGCATAGGAGCTATGGGGGCACCCCCCCCCCCCGAGGCTTTTCTTTGAAAGGGGGCTTGGCAAAACTATGTTTTTGCCCCCTCCCCTTTTTTCAAGTATTTTCAAGCAAGCTATAATGAACAAAGTTACTGTGAGCAATGCTCACTAAGGATTACCCCCCTGACCCCAATCTCCCGAAGGGTATTGTTACCTGTTCAAGAATTGATATAGAAATCATATTGCTACCATTATGTCCAGAGAGCTGACCTTTGACCGTTTGACCCCAAATTCGATAGGGAAAATCTTTGTCCCATGGGTAGTTTATATGTCGATTATGGTGACCCTTGGTGGAAAGGATAACACTTTGAGAGCCCGGAAACCATTTTTCTACTTCAATGTCCAGTATGCTTGACCATTGATGTTTTGACCCCAAAATCAATAGGGAACATTTTCGTCCCAAAAGTGTTCCATATGTATGATATGGTGACTCTAGAAAAAATAACACTTTATAGCCCGGAAACCATTTTGCTACTTCTTTGTCCAGTGTGCTTGACCTTTGACCTTTTGACCCCAAACGATAGGGAACATCGTTCGTCCCATGAGTAGTCCATATGTGCAATATGGTTACTCTAGATGGAAAGGATAACACTTTAGAGCCCGGAAACCATTTTGCTACTTCATTGTCCGTGTGCTTGACCTTTGACCTTTGACCCCAAAACCGATAGGGGAACATCTTCGTCTCATGGGTAGCCATATGTGCAATATAGTTACTCTAGGTGGAAAGGATAACACTTTGGAGCCGGAAACCATTTTGCTACTTCATTGTCCAGTGTGCTTGACCTTTGACCTTTTGACCCCAAAACCGATAGGAACATCTTCGTCTCATGGTAGTCCATATGTGCAATATAGTTACTCTAGGTGGAAAGGATAACACTTTGGAGCCCGGAAACCATTTTGCACTTCATTGTGTCCAGTGTGCTTGACCTTGACCTTTTGACCCCAAAAACCGATAGGAACATCTTCGTCTCATGGTAGTCCATATGTGCAATATTGGTACTCTAGGTGGAAAGGATAACACTTTAGAGCCCGGAAACCATTTTCTGACTTCATTGTCCCGTGTGTTGACCTTTGGACCCCAAAATCGATAGGGAACATCTCGTCCCATGGGTTGTGCAATATGGTTACTCTAGGTGGAAGGATAACACTTTAGAGGCTGGAAACCATTGCGTCTACAGACGGAACGGACAACCCGATTCCAGTATACCCCCCCCCCAACTTTGTTGCGGGGTATAAATACTAGTACAGTGCATATGTGGCTTTTGTATTTATTTTGCTTGTCACATTATTTAGAAGTTTACTATCCCCCTTTCAAAACAGAGCAGTGTCTATGTGCCTTTTTTAATATATGGCTTGTCACATTATTCAGAAGTTTGCTCCCCCCCCCCCCATATTAAAAAAAAAACCGTTTTACGCCTTTGATTTGGTAATTTTTTTTTGCTCCCAAGATTTTGGGGTAATAGTTACCTTGACATTGAAAATCAATAGGGTCACCATCTCTCCATGGGCAACATTTCTGCAAGGTTTGATGATCCTCTGATGAATGCCCTTTTAGTTCACAGAGTTTTGCGTCAAGAGTGACCTTGACAATCAGAAGGGATCACGCTCTCGATCTCCATGGGCAGCAATTGTGATCTTCTGATGAATGTCCTTTCTTCTATCTTGTTTACAAGATTTGAGGTAATAGTAATTTTGACCTTGAAAATCAACAGGGGATCACCTTCTCTCCATGGTTAACATTTCTGCAAAGTTTGATATCCTCCGATGAGTGCTCTTTCTTCTATCTTATTCACAAGATTTTAAAGCAGTAGGCAATAGCGACCTTGAAAATCGATAAAGTTCATCATCTTTCCATGGGCAACATTTGTGGAAGGTTTGATGATCCTCTGATGAATGTCCTTTTTCCTATATCTTGTTAACAAGATTCTGAGGAAATAGTCAAACTCAGTGACAATGACCTTGACAAAGAATAGGGTTCATCCTCTCTCCAACATTTGTGGATAGTTTGATGATCCTCTCAGTCTGATGAATGCCCTTGCTTCTATCTTGTTCACAAGATTCCGGACACACTCGCACAGATTCAGAAAATTTTATTTAAAGTCGGAGAAAATAACAATAACATAAGCTCTGTCTGGCTTTTAAGCGACATGACATAAAAAAACAACAACCAAAAACCCACATACATAAATAAATAACATCAAACATTAGCTACATTAATATAATAACATACATTTTTAAATTTGGCATATACTAGTAAATCTAATGTAAAATATCACAGTCAAGATTTACCCTTCACCATATCATATCACAAAAATTGTAATAGACATACCTAGAATATGTATTTGGTCGTTGACAATATCAAATGTACGTAGTACAACTACAGCCGCGATATACTTTCTCTGCAATTACCTACGAGGGGATAATTAATTAAAGAGACTAAATTAATAATCGAAATGCTAAGCGCATACCCAAAACTAAATGAAAATAAAAAAAACAAAAAAACAACAACAACAACAAAAACAAACAAACAAAAAAACCTCTACATTTTTATTATTCTTCAATTTTCGGTCGGAGAAGATTCATTGTAGAAGACTATTTACTCTGTAAATTGCTAAAACTGCCCCTATAAAACATTAACTTAGTGGTAAGTCTTCCAGGGTAGTACAATGTTATTCATGAATTTTAATAAATGTAAATTACTATTCAAGTACATTGTTTCTAAGAATCAACAATTGGATTTTTCCTTAAATTCTAGCAATTTTAGGGGCGCTTTTATGAAAAAAGCCCGCATAAGCCAGAATTGAGGGCAGAATATAGAAAGGGAACACCCTAAATATACAAAAATTAAAATCGAACCCATGGTTTTTTTTTACAAATACTGACTATGGTAACGAAATAACCGAAAAATTCATCTTTGACTAAAATGGCATTATTCATCACATCTTCAGGGCACATTTGTGAAAAATAATAAACATTCAAAATTTTGGTATGCATGATAGAAAATACATACCCCTAAAATATAAAATCAAAATTAAACTCATGGAATTTTTACAGATACTTGTTACTATGTAGCTATAAGACAGAAATTCGTTTTTTGACAAAATGGCAAAATCATCCACATTTCAAATGCACATTGTTGTAAAAATAAAACATTCAAAAATTTGGCAATATCTGATGGAAAGTACAAATCCAAAATAACAAAAACTAAAATCAAACCCATGGGTTTTTACAGATTACTTTGTTACTATGGTTAGTTGGTTACGAAATAACCGAAAAATTTCACCTTTGACTAAAATGCATTATTCATCACATTTCAGGGCCACTTGTGGAAAAGTAATAAAGATTCCAAAATTTGGCAATACTCTGATGGAAAGTAACAAATCCCCATAAATAACAAAAATTAAAATCAAACCCATGGGTTTTTTAAGATACTTTGTTACTATGGTTACGAAATAACCGAAAAATTCACCTTTGACTTAAAATAGCATCATCATCACATATTCAGGGCACATGTGGAAAAATAACAAACATTCAAAAATTGTCAGTTTGCATGATAGAAAGTACAAACCCCTAAAATATAAAATCAAAATTAAACTCATGTTTTTTTTTTTTACATATACTGTGGTTACTAAGGTAACGAATAACCTAAAAATAAAATAAAATTGACAAAAATTCGCATAAATCAACACATTTAAAGTGCACATTGTGGGAAAATAATAAACTTTTTAAAAAAAAATTGGGTATGCATGATTCAAACGTTGCTTATCCCTAAAATAATAAAATCAAAATTAAACTCATGGGTTTTTGAAAAGAACTGTGTTACTATGGTAACGAATGAGACAGAAAAATCGTTTTTAACTAAAATGAATGAATCAAACATTTCAGTTGCACATTGTTAGAAAATAATAAAATTTAAATAATTTTGGGTATGCAGATAGAAAGTGCATATCCTTAAAATAAAAAAAAAAAAATTAAACTCATGGATTTTTACAGACATTGTGTTACTTATGGTAACAGATAAGCCGAAATCGTTTTTAACAAAATGACAAAATCATCACATTCCAGAATGAACTTGTGGAAAAATGATAAACATTAATTCTCAGATATTCCCAATTTTTTTTAAACTCATGGGTTTCATAAAGATAATGTGTTACTATGTAAGTAAATGACCTTCAATTCATTTTTCGACTGAAATAGCATAAATCATATTTCGGATACACATCGTGAAAAAATGATAAACATTTTTTAAAATGGATAATATTTAATAGGATGTGCACATCCTACACACTTGGAATTTTTTTTTAAATAAACAAATAGGTTTATCAGAATTTTCTGTCTCCATAGCTATGACATATACCAGCAATTATTTTTGATAAAAATAACAAATGTCAAATTTTTAAAGATATACAGGCTGCCATAATACTTATTTTTTTACGGGTTATAGAAAATGATTTAAGAATAACCTAGCCCAAACCAAAATAAAATAAACATTTGCAGCAAGTTCTATAAAATGAAACATCTAATTGCGTAATAAATGAGCGAGAGTTTAATTGCGGCTCGGTGCTTTCTCGTGAATATGTATGAAAAGGGAATTCCATACAACCTCTCTTGCGCATGTTGCGCAAGAAATTTACCCTCGAATGATTATTTGTTGTTTTTCATACCGTCGAGAATATTTCACTCATATTGAGACGACACCATGCCGATGAAGGGCTGCAAATTTAGACCTATAAGCTTAGCACTCATGGCTTATAGCAGAGAGGGTTTTTTGCGTGCCACACATGCACATACTGCGACACCGGGACCTTCGTTTTGAAGAGGTAAGCAGCGAGTTTGTTTACAATTTGAAAATACCTAGATTGGCCACTTATTTTTCGTTACTAAATGACTGGCCGATAAATTACTTTAATACGATGTTAATTCAATTAAATAAGATGCACATCTCATGCTAAAATTGGTTATGTGGTATATAAATAAACTATCGCTCGGATGCTGTGTTGATTGTTTACGTTCTAAATAAGATAGCGTTGTCATGTGGGACAAAAATGGCGGCTATTTCAAAATGGGCATTTACTTGTGGACTCCACAAATAAATAAAATAATTAGACAATGTTATCGATATTCTTTGAAAACGCGATCGAATACGATTTTTTAATTTCAAAAAGTAATACTTTCAGATGACTTACAAAAATATGCAAGATTTATTTTATTGGTAATGTTAGTAAAATGGCAGCTTGTATTCCTTAAGGTTAATCGGTAGTTTTTCGCCTCCGTTTAGTATTTTAGAGTGCGACCTACTATTTCCGGTGAAATTTGCCATCGCATGTTAATCAATATTTTCACAGAAAATAAAGTTGTGACTGATTGTGTATTGTTTAACATCACCCTCAAGAATATTCACTCATAATGAGACGTCACTGATACCAGTGAAGTTGGTTAAAAAAAACCGCACAATAATCAGCTTTCGTGTTGAGTATTTTAATATGAAATGATTTACTTACATTACATTGCCTTTATATAATTAGTTATTAATATTTAGAGTTTAATGATCTGTACATGACTTATTTGTACATGAATCAGTGACCTTTGAAAAATGTCAAGGAAAAAAGTTAGACATTATACTTACCCCTCCCCCCCCCCCCCTTCTTGCAGTATTTCAGAATCTGTTTTTTATGACATTGTAAATGATTTTTACTTCGCATGCATTCGCCTTTATATAATTAATATATTTGACTAAAGGAGCTCTGTATATATAACTATTTGCCAAGAAGACAACAAACTTTGAACAATGGAATTGTTTTGTTTAGCACTACTGGGGGAAATGACGTCTCCGCATCGCAGACAATTTGCATTGCGCGCTTAAGTACGTTACTTAATTTTCCACAATCCATATACCTTAATGATGACAACACCACACTCCATCGTGATAGTCAAAAAATATTAAGATTTCATCTCCTCAAGACTTTTGAAGATATAAGGTGTCAAATTGATATGAAACATCCTCCAGTGCGTCTTTGGTGTTTGTTAGCTTAAAGTATGGTGCTCTATAAATATTTAAAACTTCTTTTTTGATTGTTTTATAATACCAACAAAGAAGACATTTATATTTTGTTGACAAGAAAAAAATACCAGTGTATCTGAGTTAAAAGTCTTACTTGAAAAAATATAGAAATGATGAAACAATAAAGATTGGTCATAAAAATGAAGTGTCCTATACTTCCCGTCCCTGGAATCGGCGTCTACAACAGGGTCTTCAGGATTTATCTCTTATTGGCCTAACTTGCTGTCTACTAGCATCCGTGTATGGTCCATTGTTGTTCGGCCTGCCTGCGTTAGCGGAGGCGACATATAGGGATCACTTTAGTCGTCTGGCGTCGCGTCAACAAAATTTTCTGTCACATTTTTCTCAGGAACCACACAGGCCAACTTCCTGATATTTGGCACAGAGCATCAGTATGGACAACTGTATCGTGTAACGCAGTTTCCAATCTGCCGCATGTCAACTCCCTGTTGACGCAACTTTGAAATATTTTTAACATGGACAAATTTTCTGTCACCATTTCAGGAACCAACAGGCCAGCTTCCTGAATTTGGCACAGAGCATCAGTATGGACAACTGTATCGTGTAACGCCAGTTTCCAATCTGCCGCATGTCCACTTCCTGTTTGACGCAACTTTAATTTTTTTACATAAAACAAATTTGTCTTATTTTCAGATAGAAATCTCACAAATGGCATCTTCATAACATATTCTCTCTTTCATCTCATCATCATGTTAGGATACTAGTATATGCATTGTCATTCTACAGAACTGAATTCTGACAAAAACATTAGAATATAAAATGGCGAAGTAACAAAGTATCAAACGTAATCATAGTAAAAAAAAAAAACGCATATAAATCGAGAGTAGGCAACATGGACCTTCGACAAAAGCGAAGGCAGGATCAGGTTGCCATGGAGGAGTAAGCATCCTCTGACCGGTCACACCCGCCGAGAGCCCGTAGTCGAAACAAAGTAAACGGGTTACCCGTCGTCAAAGAATAATATGAAATGACAGTCTAACAAAGGTATGAAAAAATCAGTCAACATATGACTTAGTGATAATTGTTGTGATCGCAAACAAGGTCATATAGCACGTAGAATTTGCGAAATGATGATTTAACGAGATCGTTTATAACCTGCAACATCAACTTTTGGTTAGTAGTTGGCCTCGCTTTAAAAATCAGCATACGCATGGCATGCCCTTGCGTATCGAATCAACTGAGAGACATACACACCATAAGCAGGTGATAGTGGTACATTACTACATAAAAAAGGAAATGTTGACAATTGCAAAGTCAAAGTGCATCACGTTATCATATAATGTAGTTGTCAGTCTGCCATTTAGAGTCAATATTAAGTAAATATCAACATATGAAGCACATCTGTCAGATTCTGTGGTGTCCTTTATTTCAGTTCGTCAGGGTATATCAAATGGACATAATTGTGAAATAATATGATTGTTAATTGATAAGACATCGTCTATATACCTGTAGTAGGTTGAAGGACACGCAAGGTTTTGTTTTATCCGCGTAACAGTTTCTGAACAAATTCTGCTTCGTATGAATATAAAATAAGTATATATATACTTTTTTGCCATGAGATACTTTAATGATGAGAAGTAATTTTTCAAGAAATTAGAAGTAGGCAGGCTGACAATTTGTCTT
>CAJDSM010038705.1:0-16023 GCA_903981925.1 Ostrea lurida
AGACCTCACGCTAGAGTCAAAGCTCCGCAGATGATTTTCATTCATATGCTGTAACACAGTTCTTTTACAAAATGTACCACACACGCATATGTGCATCGTGTAAAACCGACTTCATTAAGAAAAGAATAAAGTCTACACAATTCCTTGAAATCTGTGTTAAGTTCTACACATGTATTTTATAACAGTTATACTATCTGCGAACTTATGGGCAGAACACAAATTAACTTGCCATTGGTGTTAAGGCATATCTATGTTATGTGAATTCCATTTTCAGTTATGTTGTGGAATAAATATTATATTTGATAAAAAGAAATGCATATCAATTTGTACAACAGCTTGAACAACGCAGGGCCCCAGTAACTCAGCGTCCGCGAGTGCATGTGGCCCATGGGTCTCGTTTATAACATACCCACTCTGCAGTGAAAAATGACACTCTTCATCTCAAAAATGTCCCTACGACGGTAATCCTTATTTGTCATATGGATACTTAATGCAAACTCTTTTATTTTTTTTTCAATTCCAAACAATTTCACTCTTGCATTTTTCTTTAGGGACTCAGGTTTAGAATTGGTTCTCGGTAACCTTTGCTTGTCGTAAAGGCAGGCCATACTGGAAAACTAGATTCATATGATGACCATATAGAATTAGTGAATTGACTGTTGAAACCCCTGCACAAATTACTTGTTCCAGGTAGCCTTCCTTGTTTCAAAACTGATCATACGCAGAACAAGCTCTTGCGTATCAAAACAAGTTGAGAGGCATACACACCATATGCCTTAATGATGCGAATGTTGCTGCATAAAATAAAGAAGTTGACAATGGAGAAGCTGAAAATCATTCCTGTTATCATAAGAGTCAAGTTGTTTGTTTGCCAATAATGACTATGATTAATGAAACATCTAAGTACGAAGCAGATATGGATGACTCTGTGGTGTCTTTTATTTTGACTTCACTGGGATATATCGAATCGATATATGAATGAAAATCATTATCATTAATAAATAAAATGTCATTGACATATCAATATGTTGAAACATTGTTTACATCGTAGTTTGATAGTCCTAGGCCTCAAGCATGCCAGATATGACCCAGCCACAAAAAAGCTAGTACACTGACATACTGTAAAAGTGGTAAATATGCTGGAGGTTAAGTACGCATTTTTCCATGCCTAACATTTCGCATGGAGGTAAAAATACATGGTCACTGAATAAAATATTTAACATATATGATATTTATATATGTATACGCATGGGGAAAATTTACGTGCTCATTACGTTATCGCGTAATTAGTGTAAATTCCCCCCACGCGTAAATAACCACTTTTACAGTAAGGGAAACCCTGAACCATGATATGGCCAGTCATAAGACAGGCCTCTAAGCATGTAACCATGACCAAGAATACATACATGTACATACAAACATAGAGAAATAATTTATATATTATCATATATACACCGAACACCTTACAATCACAATTCTGCAAACATCTAAAACACAAAAGACTGCTCGACAAGTTGGACACGGGGAGCTCCCCGACATCCATATTTCTGGTCTTTGTTGGTCCTGACGACTAGCGAACCATTTCCCCATGCATTCTAAGCACCACATGGGGCGACAGTAGCATTGTACACACTGTCCCGCCTGAAGGCTGTCACAAAGCTTCACTAATTTAATGTCCGACTCCTTCTGCATGCAGCCAATGCAAGTGTCCGATTCCTGAAGTATGAAAATAGGAATATAATTTTTCTTAGGTATTACAGTACACCATGCAAGTTATATTCTATTACACTGGATCCTAGACATGATGAGTAATTTTAAAATGCCAAAAACTGTATATGGAGAAAATATGTCTGTCAAATGTAACATGAGCTTAACCACTATACTTGTATCATGCCATTTTGCTCTTGCCTAATCCATAATCTTTCCTTTCACATTTATTTAAGGGGGTGGGGGGTGGATATCAGAATGTCATATGACAGAATTAGCAGAACATTGCATTTCATCAATAATTTCATTGGCAGTGGTAAACGATCAGTCTAATTCATTTATTACTGAGGATCAGATGGAAATCCAATGCAAGTGTGTTTACGGGGGGGGGGGGGGGGGGGGTTTAAAATTCTTATATTCTTTTAGTTGAATTAAGCATAATTTCAAATGAGTGACTAAATCTACTGATTACTCTATTTAACCCTTATGAGTAATGGTAAATAATTTCACTGGCACACAATAGACTATCTTGATGAATGAAAAATATTTCAATACAGAGTTATCATTCTTGTTATACGATACATGAATTACGTTATGATATAATGGGAGATGACCCCACCCCTTTGATTTAAAAATCCGAAAATTCACTAAAACCATGTTCTTTATGTAAAAGAGAAAAAAAAAAAACCCTCGAAAAAATTATAACTAATGAATTGAAATCTAATTCCTATACAATTATACATGAAACTTGTCCAATCCAGATCTAAAACATTGTGAATACCTGTACATAATTGAAGCAAGTTCAGTATTAAACTTAGAATTCTATAGCAAAACTTCTACTCTGTAATCTGATGATTATATTCATAACTTCAAGCACATCCAAGTTTCATTGCACTTAATCTGGGAAATGTCCTTATACGTGTAACTAAAAACAAAAAACAGCAATCAAATTCAATCCTCTATACTCCACAATATTGCTGTGATAGCAATCTGAGTGAGTAGATCAAAAGATGTAAAGGCAAAGATAGCAAACTGTGAACAATCTCGTAAGTCCCAAACAGAACACCAAACAAGAGTTAGGCAAACATGGACCCCTGGCCTCAAGACCATAAATTGAGAATAGACTCAGAGTCTAAAACTTGATTACTTATATCTTAAGATTTATAGCAACTGATGCTTGAAAATACCACACGATTCTTAAAAAAAATCAAATGCGAACAAATACTGAAAATTTTATTTGTTTCATGAAATCATTTCAAAAGTTTGCTGTGATGAAATTTAGATCTTTAAGTCTATTCCAGTTTATTTCTTGAGGCTCGACACACCAGAGGTTTTTCAATGGATTTGTCAATCTAATTCCTTGTATGTGTTTAAGGATGTTGTGGGCTGAGCTTTTGAGAACAACTGCGCAGAAACCATCACTAGTATTTACTGGTTCATTACTGATCCCATTGGTGCAAACATATTACACACTTTACAACTGAACCCTGTCCAGTTGAAAATTTTGTGTCAATTAGAAGTTTGAAAGGGTTTGTAGGAGACTATATTTGTGGCGGAAGGATTGATTAATCAAAAAGCTGATTTTTACAATTTCTTTTTCATCCAATATACCTTCTATCTGTATACCCTATTCGTATATTACAGTTTTAAAATTAAGTGATACACATAGGTAGACTTGGAACTAGTTCAAATATTGTTATTTATCAATTTTGTTGAGGTATTTTTCCAAAAGCATTACATCTTCTTTTAAAAAGTCCAATTCAATGTTACTCGAAATTCTGTGCAAAAAATCAGTATTTTGCCAATATTTTAAAAATTTGACCGAAATCATCAACTTTTTATAGTTCCTTTTTGAATTTTGAGATAAGACTCTGAATATTACGTGAATTTTAAGAAATTGACATCACTCTTAAAATGTATTTTTTAACTCTGAAATTCGATATCATGAGTTTTTCCGTATATCAGTGCAGAAAGGTCATTATTTATTTCCATTACAAGTATTAAATCTTTTTTTTATATCTGTATTGTAAGAAATCTTATGTATCTTATTTTCTGTAATGATTGATTGTATCCTTATGTTTTGTTACACCAACAGACGAATGGAGTTTAAATGAATAATCTTAGTAAATTTTAAGTGCAAAAGGTCATGTTTAAAACACTGTAGCTCGAAAACAAGCATGAAAACCCAAATTTTTCTTTTTAATTTCCCGATGCTCTTCATTGTAGAAATCAAAAAATACACTTCCCAAAAAATTGACATCACTTTAAACCTCACTCTAGAACCTCTTTAACAAACATACCATTCCCTCTGCGATATGACTCCTTGGTTAAGGTTGACTTGATGTCTAAAAGCCTCTAAGAACTGATCACTGAGCGACTGCTTAATCACTATATTCCTGGCATTGACAATAGGCGTAGTCAGCTTGTCTTTCAGATCTTTGTATTCCAAAGCATTTAATCTGAAAAAAGTTATGACAATATTGAATGTAATTACAATCTCATTTCATTAAAAGAGATCTACAAAATGCAATGTAGTGGCTCCTTTAAGCTCTTTCCTGTAATCTCTCTAAAGGAAATACACACATGCCATATATAACTTGAAAATATTGAAACATGTTGCTTTACAATTTATCATGATATGAAACCTAGATCACAGCAATTGCTATAAATAATATACCGTATAAGCAGAAATTTTAGCGAGGATTTAATTTTGACAGTATTAGTAAGGGTTTTGAGATCGCTAAAATTAGATATCGCTAACAATTCATTCCAAATCATCGGTAGAGCTTTTCATAATAATAAATTATAAAATTGCTAAAATTATTGATCGCTAAAAAATACACCACTTTTTAATGGTAAAACCGCTAAATTTGCATCTCGCTAAAAATTCTACTTGTACGGTAACTAAATCAAGATGACTTATTGACTATACCTTACCTGATACTAAATGGCTTGAGCTTTGGATTTATGCTTACAACATTGAATTTGAGGAATTGAACCGATGTCATGCTTTCATAGTGTATATCGTGTTCCTCCGATTTAGACAACGACAGGTGTATATCATTCTGATGGGCTATATATACATAGTATGTAGAAGTTTTCATCACCCATGAATCGGTCACAATCAATCTGCGACCAGGGGCACCCGTTGTAAATTTGTCTACCCTCCTGAATTCTATGTTAATGGAAGAAGCTACTGCTCTCCAGGAGGCATCATTGCCGAGCAGAGCCAGTTCTTTTGCAATTGGATGACTGTTATATTTATTTCTAGTCCATCGGTAGAAGAGCAGGGAACATATCAAAATAGTTAAAATGCAACAGCTTAAATAACTCTTCCAGAGGAGTCCTAAATTCCAAGGAGTGAACAAATCCAGTTGTGGTGAAAACAATCCCAATCCTATGTAATACCCTGAAAATATAAATAAAATGTACACAAGTTCTCAAGACAGTTCTCAGTAAGGAAACTTAATACAAGGAACAGGATATCAGATGAACACATGTGAGGCACCCAGCTGATAATGATCTGTATTTATATAGAGAGAGAGCACCTTGAATGAGTGCTTATTGCATATGAAATTTATGAAATGTCAGAGTTACCGGATTTAATACAGGGTGATCCAAAATATTTGATACCATTTAAAATAACAATTCTTTCAAATAGCATAAAACTTTTAAATTGAAATCTCAATTTTACATATTTTATACAAATTTATTAAAAGAATAATCCTGTCTCAAATAATGCTATTATTTATAGCACATCTCTATGTGACGTCTTTTTTGGTTCAGTCACGAGTTTAAAGTAATTTTTTAAAGTTATTATGATTTGTTCTGCATTGTCTGGTGCAATTTTCCGAATTTCTCGGTGTATTGCAAATTTTAAGACCCTCCAGGGTGTTTGGTTTGGTGTAATACTTTGTCTTTCAAAAATCCCAAAAAGAAAAAGTCCAGTGGACTTAAAATCGGGGAATGTGGTAGCCAACATAGTCCGTCCTGAACAAAATCTGTTTTTGACCGAATCTATTCGTAACGTCAGCCAAGAACTTGTCCTGACGTGTGTGGAATACCTCCAGCGTGTTGTAAATAAATGTCCGCAGTATAAAATTCCTCGCCTGCGCAGAGTTGGAATGAATTTGTTCTTCAGAAGGTGCAGGTAACGGTCAATGTTAACAATTTTCACCTAACCATCGATTTCGAAAAAAAAGGCCCAAAGTCTCTAGCAGAACTAAAAGCTGCTCAAACTGTCACTTCATGCAATGGTGTCTCATTCTAATACTGAGATTTCTCTGTTCTCCAAACAAGACAGTTTCGTCTGTTTTGAGTATAGAACGACTTTTTCTAATAAAAATTACTGTTACGGGTGAATGTGTCTCAAATTATAACTGGATGACTTCTGCAGCCTTCTATTTTGATATATCCATATTGAATTAACAATGGCTGCAGTTTTATGATGTCATAACGTTACGACAACATCAACGTTTTCCCCGGCATTTATTTATTTACCAAAATGATGGTATAGCAGTTTAAAATGATAAATAAATGAAATATGTAGAACGATTACTGACGATATTATTGAAAGTCAAAGTAGTATCAGATATTTTGGATCACCCTGTATTTCCCGAGCCTTGGCAATTAAATGCACCTCCTACATGTACATAAATGAGCTCTATCTTGAAACCTGTGTATTGCTTGATGCTGTTCAAAGCTAGCTACATATTATCACAGGCACCTGAAGTGTGGATTGTTGTTACCCTCCCACCCCCACAAGTGGTCATTTTAAAAGCTTGCTAAAAGTAGAAACTAACTATGCAGATCGATTTATCATATGAAAGTGATCAGCGGGGAAATCACATATTTTTAAAAATAATTTCTCGTTTCTATATTTATTTTTTCATAATTTTTTGAGAGGGGGGGGGGGGTGTTGGTTGGATGGTTGGGTTACAACAATCCACACTTCAGGTGCCTGTGCATATTATAAATTTTCTAAGAATACATTGAGGACAGGGCTGTCACTCTTCCTGATTTGGGTCCGATAAAAGGACCCTTCCCAATTGAAAAATAAGCAATATTTTCCCAATTTGATAGCCAAATAAGTCGTAATTTCAAGACAGTACAAGTAAGATGTACTGTACTTGACACTTTATTTGGATTTTAGTTTCATTTTCACTGATATACTATGAATGAAAAAGTACAAAAGGACAAATTTTGAAATACTTTGAACAAAAACCTGCCATTTGTTTTTATTTTAATTGTATCTGACATAACCAAAAATTTCCCAATTTGACCAAAAAACCCGATAATTTTCCCAATCTTAAGGGACCCGGGCCCAGTACCAAAATATGCAGTGACAGCCCTGGAGGATGTTCTATCCTGATTTGAAATTTTTCTTTAGGGGCAATGTCCTCCTCACGCAAAATCTGTGCAAGTCAGTCAAATAGCTAGTAGCTAACTTTTACTGTTTGATTATGGATATCCGACTTTATATTATTATTATTTCTTAATCAGAAAGACAATTTGAACAGATTTATACACTAGAAGATGGGAATCTCTTTAAATAAAACATTACCCAATGGTAAAAATGAATGAATAAGCAAGGTTATTGCTGTCCTCTTCATATGGTACTCAATGAAGTGCAATTGCTCACTGCCCAGATAGTTAGACAGCACATTCTGGATAGTCAAACCTGCTGAAACAAATTCGGTCGGGGGTGCAACGAAACACAGAACGAAAAACAGGTAACCGATCGTAAAAATAACATTTAAAGTTTCCTCATTCCCCATGAGATTAGTCGTTGTGTTTCTATCTTCCTTGTTTTTACTAAATATCACCAGCCTTGTATACTATTAGTTCGTTGTTTTGTGACCATCGACCATCCGGTGCTGACGGTTACCTAATTTTCACTTTCTATCAATATCAAGCTCTTCTGTAATAGAGATACAAAAAGTGAAATCATGGCAGCACCCTGTGGTCAACTTCATGAAAACAACGTTGAAATTAGTGTTGAGAATATCAAGAAGGTGATTGTGAAATAGGCCTATTTAAGATTTATTTAGATATATACACGTTACATATCTTTTTGTAGTGATTCCTTAATGCATAGGCATGTTGCCAGTTTTTGCACACGTGTTAATAGGTTAAGAGAAAATTCGGACATATGTCAGTTTTCAGCGTGGCTGCTGTTCTGATATAGTTACTCACATGTCCTGCAGTTTATATAGGGAGGTAACTTTAGGCAGTACTGTACATAGCTTACCCCGTTTTCAAATCACACCGATTTTCACTAAGCGGGGATTGTTCCAATTTAACCTGATCTCCCAACAAATGTCAACTGGGACATAGCTATTGTGATCCAAGGGTAGTAACTGTTAGGAGAGCTGGTAACTGGTCAACAAGGGAAGTGATATATAGTTACCACTCCTAGGGACCTGACCCACCTGGTGTGTTGGTGGTTGTGTTGCCCACTCATTCCAAATATTGTCTGTCAATTTGTCATTTATTGGCGACTTACGGTGATGATCAACGTTATTGTTGTGTGAAATGATATAGGTAGTTATATCATCGCACTACACACTATAGGCGAGTACTAGGTCATTCAGGCGACAGCAATCTGAGAGGGAAAATAGACAGAACACACTTACCACGTCTACGTTAACATAAGGAAAATTGACATTCCATAGAAACCAGCAAGTAGTAGAACAATCTGCTCAGATTAAAACGGTATGAGAGACAGAAGACTGTAGATACATTGCTACATACACATCAGATGCAAAATGAGACCCAAAAACTCACAGAGTATTCTAGCAGATTAGCAAAAAAATGGAGGTTATATTTACTACCTCTGTCTTTTACTCTACATCCTTTGGGATTCTTTTAGATTTCGTGCTACCCATGCATAATCAATTAACATTTTCAGAGAGAGATGGATTTATCAATGCCAAAATTGTATGTGCTATCGTATAGAGAACGGAAATCGCTTCTGCGAAGGGTGAATAGAGAGTGTCAGTGACCAAACCCATTGAAAAAACAGCAAGGAAAGGCCCAAAGCTGACCGAAGATCACAAGCTTTCAAGGTAATCATGGTAGAACAGTAACAGGCAGTCGATGGACTACTAAGGAATTTTCGCAGTTCTAGAGGCTACTCAATATTGCTAGATATCTAATATTTCCACATGACATATTCTCTGCGTAAAGAAATGCAAACCGTCTACTTCAGTTATAACTAATTAAGATTAGATTGTGTCCTATTCCATCCGACAAGTTGTATCTGAACGGGCAAGAGAGGTCATTGCCTAATTAAACGGCTACTGCTAAAAATGACACTGTATTTTATGACCATGAGTACCTCTCAATCTTCGAGATTAAATGAACATATTGCGGCATAATATGAACATTCTTATCAGTTGAGCTAGATATAGATTATATATAGTTAATGAATATAGCCATGAGAAATCCTCACTAAGAGTTAGTAGATAAGTTTAAACGCAGCTTCAACAAGACAGAAACCTGGGAAAACCACAATAAAATATACCTCCATTGTTCGAATTGAGACAAAAATTAGAATGACATTGTCATTGAACTATTGGTAGCAACCATAGAAAGTCTTTTACCTGACACATTTATCCACCTCGTGGACAAATTGTATGCATACTGAAGGGAGAGCATAGTCGATTTATCGACACCTCTCGGGTATGATTTGGGTAAAGTGATATCGCTGGTGAGTTACTTTACAATCGTTATAGACAGTTTCTTAAGCCAGAAACAATATCGTATTACACTCGGGTTCGGCCCGTTCGATTGCTCACGCTTAACTGCCTTATAGTGACAATCATATTTACCCACTGAGCACATACCACCTTTAATAGAGTCCATTTGGGTAGCCAGACCAAATACATTGCGGGAACTGAGAACAATTAATTGGGGCTGTAACTTGCAAACCAAAAACTAATCTCATTCAGTTCTGGGCAAATTTATTTCGTCATGAACGATGGAACCTCAATGAACAACTATCCAGTATCACCCTACCACACCACCAATCTATTATCCAAAAACTTTATTTGTTGGTTAATGAGTGAATACATTATAGAGGTAATGTCACAGTGCATCACCTAGGCTTCTATGTGGTACTAAATCACAAATTCCTTGATAAATATACTAGGCAAATATCACAATTATGATAAAGTATAGTGAAGCATTCTGAACACAAATGAATCTGCTTTTTCGTTCAAAAATTGCATTTTGTTGATATATTTATTAATATGACATAAAATGTTACTTCAGTTGGAGTAGACCAAAGCACATTTACCTATACCCTAACCACTATGGTTCCTAAGCACCACTATAACAAAAGAGGAGATCAACAAAATTGTTACCAATTTTAATCAAGAGGCTTCACCTGCTTACTCAACAAATCATCTAATAGATAATTTGTGTTTCTTGAGAGCCGTATTAGCGGTTGCGAGTAGGATGGAGCACTATATATGAAAATATAGTTCGTATACGTCCCAGTTTGGAACTCGTTTCTCTTGCCATAGCTCACGTCACCCCGCTAAATAGCTCCAGCACGGCTGCCCACACACAACTCAACCATCTTAATCAATCTTATAGTCTCGCTTGCTTTTCCTATAATAAAGATACGCCACATACATCCAAAAAATTATTTGGATAAAGAAGTCTGCGAACAGCTGTTTCTTGGTTTCAAAGACGAATTAAAGTTTAACAAATTGTTCAATAGTTATACGAAAGACCATATTGAGATATAAGCAAAAATTTCAATGTAAAAATTGGCCCCACCGTAATCTTTGAAGATTTCACATTTCCTGCAATTTCAAAGAACTGTTCTGGTGAGTCAGACGCACCGCATATACCAGGACCATCAAAATTTACAATCACGTGTCTACAAAGGACCCTTTACTGCTCGCTCATCACAATCTCTAAATTGTCCATTTTTGGGTTCAATCCTCCGGATATGAAGTGTCATGGGTGTAATCTTCCTTGCGAACGAAGATTTGCCACATTGAAATGTACTACATGGGCAGTTTTCTCCGGGACAACTACTCGCCCTTCCACGGCTGCTCCAAAGAGATAGCTAAAAATTCATACTTATTCTAATAAACAGCGTAGCATCTTGGATACCCGGACGACTGCCTTTCATAAAATACCAAAAGTTAACTGTCAAAAAAGAAATTGGAATGCGGTGGTTATCCGAGACGGACTTTAGAACAAAGAGGAATTGTTACAATGGGTCCCCTCGTGGGTTAACAGGTACTTATGTTTCCACGAAATAGTATCGGCCCAAAACCTTTGATCCTAGCTTGAACGATAACCAGGATCACAAAACACTTTGTACAATTTTTGTAACCGCTTCCTTGCTCTACTCACTCCCTCACGCAAAACGTCATTTGGTTTCTCTTCTGCAATACGAATGACGAGGAAGCTGTTGTTAAATAGAGATTCTCAATCCAATAGAGAGTAGTCTCTACTCATTTTCTGAGGAATGTTTTAGCATCTGCAAATTTTCGCCCTAAAACGTCTAGGGGATGTCAATTAGAATACTCCTTGTGAAGAGATGATCAATACAAATTGTTAACCTATCATAAAATTTGATCCAGAGAGACCCTGGACTTGGTGGTTCTTATTCAAACGTGCAGGAGAATTAGTTATAATAACAAAATGAAAATCAACAAGCTTTGAACACTGTAGAGAGGAAGACGAAACAGCCACACGATTTTCTGGTACCATCTGAAATTAATTGGCAGTACGTCACTCTTTCTGCGCTCAGGTGAATCTCAAACACCTCATAAAAAGTTGCGTGTCGCATGACGTATCGGAGCAGCGAATAAAACCCCAAAAAAGTTTGCCGTCAAAAAAAACCCCATACAAATTTTAAGTATGCTTAAACAAAAGAAGAATATGATTAAAGTCAGACATGGTCTGCATTTTACTTTTAAACACTAATACATTGAGGTTTTTGAGAGATAAAACTATGATACAGTAACGATTTGGACCTTACGAGAGAGAGCGAAACTAGAAATAATGTGAGTAATATTCACAATAGGAATATCCACCACCACCCACACTCATCTTTACAGCTCACTTGATTACTGAAGCTTGAACAAAGAAGAATATAACAGTTCCAACAAATCTGATTAAAAAAACGTCCTATGTTTGACCTTGGAGATCAAGTTACAGGAGTCATAGAGAAATTATAGTGATACTCATACATTTATGGATGAATATTCAACCATATCATAATGCAAGACGCATCAAATAATGAATTAACATCTCATGATTATAAGAAATTCTAACCTATTTAATGAGTACTTGATGAAGTTAAAATTGTAGAGGGCTACTGATAGCGAGTCAAGAACTTTTAAGAGTGAACTAGTAGGTAATGAAGAATTATGTAATGCAATATATCCTCTCATATTGATACACCATAGCTAGATATGGTAATCCCTACTGATAGTAATAACCAGCATAGAGAGTATAATTGCAGCTCTATTGAATTTACATATAATTTAACTCTGGCTACATATCTATAAGAAGAACTGCATGTTATTCCATAACGTACAGTATGTTGAGTATCGATTCTCGTGCTCACGATCGTTATACGCGAGAAAGTGGCAGTTAGTAGAGCCATTGTCTACAATAACTCCTACGTTACTTAGCACTAATGTTTTAATATTCCACTTCCGAGAAAAAAAGACGACTAAGAGCGGATAACATGTAGTTAAACTCAACTATATGAAAAAAAATATGAAGTGCTTAATGCATAATAGAACCAGTTGAATGTAACAACACGAATGAGTACTCTAAATAGACATGAACTATTAACACTCTTTGGTTGAGTATACTAAAGATATGTTTAGATGTTCGTAAGCATAACTTGTCACCGTTATTGAAATATAAGTATGTCTGCGAAACTGAACGAGAGTAGAATGACCAATAAGAAAATGATATAAATACACACAGATGATTTACCGTGACCTCATTAGCCTGACAGATGAATCTTGAGTATGAAATTGAATTAAAGGCAATTATGTATGAAAAGCAAATGCCCATTCCATAAATGTCTATCAACAATGACCCCTACCCAAATTGAAAATCCATTGCGTCAGTAATCGCATAGGCTCATGTTTGGGTCAATTTGTAGTGAATCATATAATTGTTACTGACTTTCTTAATAAAATTCGGAATTTCGATTTTCCGCAAAATGAAAATCTTTTAAAAAATAATTGACCAGTCTCATCAGATTTTTCTGGGTAAGTGGTATCTCACCATAATTTTAGAACCAGCATAGACTGTATTCCTCAATTGTTTTCGTCGGCTTAACCGAGATTATTTTCTCACTAGAGAGGGATAATCTGCATTTCAACATGAATATCTCGGTTTACGGGGAAGTGTGCGGGACCCTGATTAAGTAAAACCTCTAGCAAGTTGGTTTTACTCCAATCTCCAGTGAGATTGTAAAGAAGCTAAAATATTTGGACTGGTCGCTCTAGATAAACCAATCTCAGACCCAATGTAACACAACCTATGAAAGGTAAGAAATGCAAGTTTTATTGTGATAGGGAGTTAGTAAGGATATCTAAGGCTGAAAATTTGAAGCGGCAAGAAATGTTCAGTGTTTAAGCCATTTTAATCGCAATCAGGCGGTCGGAAGTTGAGTGCAAACTTTCCCGAATAAGGTGAGTTACAATTGGTCGAGAAATAAACTAGTACCATGTGGGCCGTTGATATGTATGCCACGAAAACACACAGCAACGGGTTACGTCCGTAGCCATGGAAACCGATTTCATTGGTCAATTGACTTTTATTTGTCCTAGGAATGTCATTATGTGCGTCATTGGTTGCTCGACCTCGAAGCTGCGTCGCTTCTTGGAAGCTCGCGCTGTTCTGGCGTTCAGTCCGGTGGTGTAATTGTGAGCGTCATTGTCTCAGCGTCATTGTTGTTTTGAAATGAAGTCTGCAATTATTACGTAAAAACTATAAAACTGGTCCGCCCGTCCCTGGTGATCTTACGCTTCTTCCTGCATCAAGAATAAGTATGAACGGCCGATGTTGCATTGTCAAATTTCGGCAGCGACACAACACACAAGTCTCTTCATTGAGTTTCTATTGGTTGTTTTACTTTTCCAAGCGAGCCGTTGTGAAACAAATCCATGATGCCGCAGTAAATATTCGGCTGCTTTGGCCAAATGCCCGCGGTCAATCATGTTGACTCGCGGGTATTCTTAACAGGAGATTTGGGACCTTACCCTGTGTGTTTATTTATGCCAATAAGCGTAACTCAACAGGCTGACTCAGTTTATGGTCTGAGATTTGGTAGATGCAAACCAGTCAAAATATTGTCACTATCTACCCATCTCACTGAGATTTAGTTTATAACTTTCCAGCCTTAAATCATTTGTGCATGTGAGAATGTAAGTAGGAATCGCAGAGTTCTTGAAAGTGTCGGTAATGTCGATTATCGGATAAAAAAATGTAAACTGTCGCGATACAAGTTACTTATTTGTCGGTTCCTGGAATGTCCCGATAAAGATCGGGATCCGGAAGTACGTTTAATACAGCGCAAAATGCGGACATATGTGCAGTTGTGTACTACACAGGTCAAACGTGGGCATCGCCGTTGTGTGTGTGACGTTGATGACGTAGCCTCTATATAAAGAGGATGGTGCATTGTGCCCAATATGTTTGTTAAAAAACAAACAACAGAAACGCGGCAAAAGCATGAAACGGAGATCAGAAAACCTGTATTAAAGACTATGAGGAGAAAAAGAAACTGCCTTGTTTCAGGGGACTTGAAAATTGGGAGAATCTTTTTCCTTCAGTTTGAACTCAGAAAACTTTTTTTTTTATCGGCATAATCCAACATTACACATTGTTGCAGAGGAGAAAAATCTTAAAGTATCCAAATATTAACAATTACATAGAGGAAGATGAGAGAGTGTGCTTATGATTGAGAGCTTAAGTTTTAGGTTGAGAGGAAGAGGACAAATGTAGAGACATAGAGTGTGAGGATGAGAGAGAAGTTGAGGAAGAGGGTGTTTTTACTAGTGAAAATAAGGACCCAGCGTGTCCAAGATGAGGAAAAAAATACATGAGAAGGAGAATCTGTAATGAACCTATAGCTGTGGTAATGAAGATTGAATAGCAATTAGTTTATCGTGTAATAAAATATTTAAAATCTTAAATTATGTAATGTTTTTCCGGACGTGACAGAAATTTTGTTTGGGCTGACACAACTTCCAATTAGTGTCAAGTCCAAACACAGGGGCTCGTCACGAACTTTTGTGTTGGTATTAAAATCTGACACCGTGCGAATTCGTTCTATTTACACAGGGGGGAATCCAAACTCCCAAAAATCGCTACCTCACAATTTCATCGTTTCATTTTTATACTTTAATGGACGTTAAATTTTACAATCCAGTGGTCTTAATCGAGTTCGAAGGGAAAAGATCAAAAGTTTGTAAAAACCGAATATATTGTTTGCCTCAGCAATATTTGATGTATGAAGAAATAATGCGATGTTTACTTTCGTTTTTTTGAATCGCAGGAACTTTTCCTCAATCAAGCCGAAGAGGGAATACGCATTCTGATTTGGTCAATTTCCATGTCGATCCCCGTTAACCGTAACGTCGTGTGTCAGGTAATGTTCACGGGAATAGTCAAATGGATGTTAAAACATGCTGTACTATGATTTGAATACTTAAATACATAAATTAAGATCAATTATTTGATATTTAACCAGAAACCCCACTTGTCTTCTTTTGTAATTTCGACATTTATCTCTTTTTTATTCAAAAGTACCCGCCTAAACTATACACGAGGTTAACTCGAAGAAGTAAATTGAATTGACCAATAGTGAGAACGCGTCTTCCCAGGTTGGTGTGATTCGAGGAAAAGTCCTGAGTTCAAAATCGATAGAAAATGCATTTTTCTCTTATACGTCGCCGGTGCAAAACAAAATATTAGGGGCATTTTCCACAAAATATGTTCTTTACCCGATTGATTGATACCGTGGATTGTAAAAATAAACGTTTCGTAAAATATTTTAACCGCAAGAACGACTGAATGCGAGTTAGCGATTTTTGCACCCTGATTCCCGCGTGTGTAAATATAGATGAATAGAGAAGGCTCAATTCGTGACGAGCCCCTGTGGTCAAATGTCTGACACCTCCCAAAAAATTTTCCAACCGACTCCTGTAAATCTTGTCAAAAAAATACACAAATTACACCTTAAAATTTGTCATAAAATCACAGCCTCCCGCTCCGAGTCTCTGAAACCTCTTAAACGTACCAAAAAATCAAACAGTCTTC
>CAJDSM010038706.1:0-12928 GCA_903981925.1 Ostrea lurida
CAGGTAAATTTCAAGGGAGGTGGCTAAAAAAATTGGGCTTTTAAGGTAGGTCGGCAAATCTCGGAAAACCAATATTCAATGGCAAACTTTCAAGTAGTTACAAATGTGAATTTTTTATAGAATTTGAAGAGGTATTTGAAAAATAAAAATACCTGACCTATCTGCACAATATTCAACACGTACTGTCCTTTTGATTCCATATAAGGTATCATGTACATATATTATATTGGCTTAAATAAACCGCATATAAACTTTATGGTTATTGTAGCATTGTGCATACATTAACTTATTACATAAATCTATTTGCGAGAATTTCACATTAATAATAATCGTAACACTTTCGGTGGAACAAGTCGCGATTTTGCATGTCTTCTCCTCTTTTTTGAACCTGTTTTCCAACAGCTTAATTTTCTTTTCGTTTTGATAATTAATTGTAAGTTAAAAATCAAACAATACCAAATGGAGCAGATTATTCATTTTATTTGTAGGCCATCGCTATTTCTTTCCCATTTTTTAATATATGTATCATTGCATTAAAGATATTTTAGAATTTAATCGCACCCGTAAAATCTACCTCAATACCAAGCGTACTGGCCACGCCTACCATTTTATGTAAACCAATCACCATCATTCACAAAGCGTGCAAGCCCTGTCTATACTATTTCATCATTCAAAAAGCATTCAAAGCGTTCCGTTTCGTGCAAACTGTTTAGAGCGTTTCGTTTCGTGTAAACCGTTCACCGTTCCGGGCAGACCGTTCATCGTTCCGTGCAAATCGTTCAGCGTTTCGTGCAAAGCGCTCAGCGTTCCGTTCAAGAATCGTTTCGTTTCGTTCCGTGCAAGTGGGGTAGTAGCACGCTTTAGGGTCTGTATGCTATGGCAATTCTGGTTGGGAAGGATAGCACTTTAAAGCTCAGAAACCACATTGTTACTTCCATGCACAGTGCGTTTGACCTTTGACCGTTTGACGCCAAATTCGACTGATTTGTTTAATACTCTTTGCTAGACTGTCATTTTCGTACTAGATTTGACGATGGGTATGACCGGTCAGAAGAGGGTGTTTGACTGCTCCATGGCATCTGATCCTGCCTTCGTTTTTGTTGGAAGTTCGTGTTGCCCACACTCGATTTTGTATATTTGTTTTTGGGACTATGATTACGTTTAACACATTGTTTACTTCGCCATTTTATATAGGGGACATCTTCATTCCATATGTAGTTCATATTATTAGATGTTGACTCTACATTGAAAGGATAATCATCTAACAGTCCACAACCATTATTGCTACTGCCATGTCATGTGTAATTCACCTTTGACTTTTGGACTCCAAATTGGATAGGGAAACTCTTTATCCCATGGGTAGTTTATATGTATAATATTATAATACGGTGACTCTAGATGGAAAGGAAACAACTTTAGAGCCCGGAAACCATATTGTTATTTCGATGTCTAGTGCGTTTGACCTTTGACCTTTAAAGCCCAAATTCAACAGGAAACATGAGTAGTCCATATGTACGATATGCTGACTAGGTGAAACGGATAACACTTTAGAGGCCAGGGTTCATTGCGTCTGTAGACGGACAGACGGACAATCTGATTCTAGTATACCCCCACAACTTTCTTGCAGAAGGTATAAACAAAAATAATATCCAATTTCTCATTGAGTGTGAAGAAAACATAAGCCTCAGCCAAAAAGATAGTTTTTTCACACATCAATGTTTGGTATAGAATAAAGTTTTGAAAAACATATTCCTTTTAAGCTTCAAGAAAATATACTTCCGATCCCTTTTGTCTTCATTGTCCAGCAACTGACGACAGCTTCACCAACAATGTTGGACAGCGTCAATGGATCGTCATTGTCCACATCAAATACACCAATCTTTGAAGATATCATTACATTGGATGATAATATTGAAATGTTACTATAACGAACATATATACTTATATTTCATGTTGGATATATTGTCATCCCACCTAAGACAAATTCGTGTACATATGATTGGACAAAAACAAATTACATGACTCCCTGATTTTGACATGTGATATACTCAAAATGTCAATACACCATTGCCGTGCAGGGATGTATTGATCCGACTAACGTATTTACGTTCAATGTATGTCTGCATTCAGTTTAAAAAAAACATTGTCAGTTCATTTGATTTTATTCGTATTTTTAACTGTAATGATTTCATAATATATACGATTATATCATGTTCAAGGTGATACATATTAGGTGTTTAGTTTCACAATTAAATAATATTTATCAAAGACGTTAATGAAAATGGAACAAATTTTCTAGATGTCTTCAGCAGGGTAATTTCGTTAAAAGATCAGTTTTGAACATACTACGGATCCATCCAGGGCGTGAAATAGACATCCGTATTGGAATTCGGCTTCGCCTCGTCCAACACAGATTACACACCCTTCACACCCTGGACGACTCCGTATTACGTTCCAAGCTGATTGTGTACACTAATCCTATTCATTTTTGAGTAATTAGAGTAGACCTCTATGATTTATTTCCATTGATATTTCACATAATGTGTGCATGTCATACGGTATAAGGAAAGAGAGTGATAGTGTTATTTTATGTATTGGTCAGCTTCATAAAATATACATATTACAATGTAGTAGTATTTGACTATGTACATGTATCCACACGTCCCTGAAACGTTCTACATTGCCGTTTTTCCATTGGCTCACTGTGCGCTCTGTGTGCGTTACCGTGCGCTCAGCGTTCAAACTTTTGCGATCACCGCGCGCTCTGCCAGCGTTCACAATCCACTGACCGTTCGTCAGTCTTTTATCTATGTATTGCAATTCAGAACTTTAAAGTACAGAGATCAATGTAACTCATGTACGGAAGCAAAAATGAAAGTTTGACTGAAAACAATGACGATTGCTAAAATTATATGCTAGTTTTGGATGAGAACAATTCTAAAATATTAATTGCTTATACAACAATTGAAGGGAGAATGAACAATATATGTTAACAAAGTTGTCCAACGCGAACAATTTTGAATCAACTTTTTATCCTGTTTACAACAAGTGTATATATTTTTCAATAGAATGAGACGGTAGGACATACTTTTTTAAAAAAAATCCTGCTTTTTGGGGATATTGTTGTATTTATGTATATGTAGGGATTCTAAAAATCATTTTTATTGTTATTTTATAATTGCAATTTCTTCTTGTAGATTAATTTGGTATCAAATTCTTAAGTGAAATCTAATTGCCTGTCAAAGGAGTGCACTTGCACATGTTGTCGTTATCAACTTTGACACTTCTCTCTTGCTTCTCAGCTGCAGTGGAAATGTATGTTTAACAGTTATCAGATATGTGGTCAGATCTTAGGACTGCGTTTCATGCTTGTCATTCACTCATTTTCAAACTGTTAATTAATATCGTAGATATTTATCCTGAATTTGCAGTTTTGTTTACTGATTTCATTGGTTAATTTGAGATGCAAGGGGGCGGTTCTATCAAAGTTGAAAACACGCTGTGAGTTTGCAGGGAGTTCGATTTTTTTATTCAAATTGTTAAGAAGCATTTTATTTTATTTGTTCGGTTTGTATTTAGAATTCAACGTTTGGATTATAATAAATTGTGAAATTTGAAACATTGTGTTTTTGATATTGAACTTCAAATTAATTCCCCAAATTGAACTCTCACAGAAACCCCATAATTACTACAATATAATGTATACATATCACCTTGCAGATCTGATGCCAGGGGCACAGCGATACTTTTAAACAATAATTTAGAACACAATGTTAAAAACGAACTTAAAGATGGGGATTGCAACTATGTGATACTTGAAATCAGTGTATGTAACAAATATGACGTTTTACTTGTTAATATATATGGTCCGAATAAAGGACCAGTCATATTTTTTTTTCAAGTCTATTTCTGATATTTATTTCAAATATTTAAGGTGAATTTGTATATTAATTTATTTATAATAAAATTAAATGCATAAGAATAATCTTATATTTCTCTTCGGGTGATATGCAGGTATCACTCGAGATTTAGACGGTAAACGTTTTGACGCATTGATTGAGTTTTCCGTCTAAAATTCGGTGATACCTGCATCACCCGAAAAAATATAAATTCATTTCATTTGTCACTGCTTGACTTTCAATCTTGTTCAAGATTCAACGCTTGACTTTTACAACTATAATCGTATTAATGATCAAAAGGCAAGAGAAACTGTCTTGCACATGAAGAAATACACAATTTAGTAGACCCCTGGAGGACTAAGTATGAAACTCTCCAAAGGTACACATGGTTTAAGACCAATCAAGTCAAGAAAGCTATACTTGATTATTTCTTGATATCTAGTGAATTAATGGCCTTTGTTGAGAAAATAAATATAAGTCCTGGCTATACATCGGACCACTCTGTTATTGAACTTATTTTGTCTTTATCAGATTTCATCAAAAGGCAAGGTATTTTTGGAAATTTTAACAAATTCTTTACTTAGTGATTGCACTATATTAAACTTGTAAAAGTACACAATTGCAGTTGTAAAACAGTAATATGACATCTCCTTACAATCCTTTACATATTGAAGAAATAGAAAATGAAATTTCTGTTTTCAAATTAATAACAACAATTCTTTGAAGCAACTTCTATTGAGTATGAAGAGGTATTACAATAAGCTACTGTTCCAGAAAGGAAAGAAAAGAAATTCGGAAAAGCAAGTGAAACCATTAGAAGATGAAATACTTCAATTAAAATTACAAGAAATCATGACAATTCAATTGATACCGTAGAAAAGCTAGAACAATCAAAACAAAAATTAGAAAGGAATTCATAAAGGCTTTTTGTGAGAACAAAAGTTAAGTGGATTGAAGAAGGGGAGAAGCCAAAAAAATATTTTTTTAAGCCTGGAGAAAAGAAATTATATAAATAAAACATTATTCAAACTTACTCAAGACACTGGTAATATCATAGCAGAGCAGTCTGATATTTTGTCAGAAATTGAAAACTTCTACTAAAAACTATATGCATGTTGTGATCATAGATTGTGTGATGTTGATTTGATGAATATTATAGACATGAAATAGGGCAAAGCTCTGAATCAAAAACAAAGAATTTAATGTTTGCAATCGGACGAAACAAAATAAAGTGTACACGTGTATCTAGGTCACAGTGAACTTGTAATTATAGTTTTGAAAACATCATAATTAGAATTATCTATTTCTCCATCATGGAAAACAACTGGTCGATTCGAAACTCGGATTGATTGATTGATTATTTATTGTTTAACGTCCCACCGAGAATATTTCACTCATACGGAGACGTCACCAATGGCGGTGAAGGGCTGCGAAATTTAGGCCTATGCTCGGCACTCACCTGCTGTAACACGGGACCTCGGTTTTTCGGTCTCATCCGAATGACCGCCCCATTCAGCCACCTCTTGCGACAGGCAAGGGTATGTTGAGGACCTATCATAACCTGGATCCCCACGGGTAGGGTAGCGAAACTCGGAGATTTTTAAACTAAATGACATGTATCATTAGTAATGGTATGATTAGATGAGGTCCCAGTATTTATGATTGACCATGGGATTCTTGAAATTATAAAATATGACAACAACGTGTATTTTTCAGCTTGTGGTCAATGTTTACAGGTTTAAAGCATGCAATTTCCACGTTGGGATCCTCAGTATTCCTTGCTTACTGTAAGAGACGACTGAATAGGGCGGTCCTTCAGATGAGACCGAAATCGAGGCCCCGTGTCACAGTTAATGTGGCACGATAAAGATCCCTCCCTGCTTAAAGGCCATAAGTGCCAAGCATAGGCCTTTCTTTTTTCTTATGATTGAAAATATATCAAACAAAACGTAAAACAATATACAATAAATCAATAATGATGTAATCCATTGCACAATATACCAATGAAATTATATCTTGTTTGCATGAAGTAATTCGACGTGAATCGATGTGACTTGTTCTTTTTCTATCGTTTCACATTAAGTATACTTTTATAAAAATGAACATCGCTACTAACGTATAGATTCTGGTTTATTCTATTATCTGTCCATTGCTTCAATGCGTGTATCCCCCTCTCTATTATGAATTAGAACACTCATAGAGAAAAAAATCTGAAACTTTCCAACTGAATAGTACATATAACGTTCACCGTGTGCCCAACTTGCGCTCACCGCACGTTCGCCACGCGCTCTGCGTGCTTCCATCGTTCGCTGTGTTCATTCGCCATTCAAGTAGGAAAGCAGAACGTTTCAGAGACTGTAGTTTCAAAATATATATGATGGGAAAAACAAACCAAATCTTTCTTCTCTTTAACTTTATCTAGGTTTTCCTTCATTTTGTTATAACTGCCATCGTCAAAGCTTATGCCAAACAAAACACTGGCTTTCTTCCTCAAAATGGCTCCACTACACAAGAAAAGTAACATTTCAGTTATATTGTTCAGAATATGTCCACACATTTCACTTTTTTTTCATACAAGTTTTTTGTTAAAACAATACAAATGGGCCTAGAAAAATACAACTGCCGTCTACTTCTCTTCAATTGTGTTCAAGCCCCGTCAGTTTTTGTGTGCTGACTTCTTTTTTCCCACGAAACGTCTGAAAATTCTGTTACTGTTATAGCCACAATTATCACTGGCTTTTAAAGCATCGTTAATTTTAGGTAGTGTGTCGAAGGCACTGATGACAGTGAATAGCTTGATAAATTTAGAAGAACATGAATACAATGTACATGCATATTGCTAATTCAAAAAAGTTGATATCGAGTCAATAATTAAAGTTTGCACACATTTCCTGTCTGTTGTTTTACAATTTTAAAGCAATATTATTTAATACAAGCTGTAACTGGCGGCATTTTTTTTATCTACTGAAATATGCACAAGTTAACATCTAACAATATAACTAATATAATAATTACGATCTGGCAAAAAATGTCGCAACATAAACAAGGGAATATTGATTAAGAGCATATCTTGAATGAGCGTTGGTTTATATCAGTGTAGATCCAAATTTCACAGGTCATATCGTATAGAATAACTTCGTACGTCACAATTCTATACGTCACAGACAAATGATCAAAGCGTTATTATGACGCCAGTTGAAGTTAAATTCCTACGACATGAAGTTTGACACTTGTTTTGTTATTCAGAGCTTGGAAATAAAGTTTATGACTATGGAAATGTAATTTTACGAAATGACTGTAGTAATTTTTAAGTTTACCGGATATTTAACCGATGTTGCATATTTGCAAACATAATTATAAATCCGCTACGCAGATTATACAGCTTTCAAATAGGCAGCATCAGTTCAATCTCCGGTAAACTTGAAAAATATTACAGTCATTTTCCCCATTACTATTTTGACTATTTTTTGTAAGATAATCCAGAATCTAAAACGTTTAAACACTCACATACCGATATTAGCCTCATGATAAGCTCACATGATGTTTGGGCTCAAGAGAGAAATCAAAGTACTAAATAAATGAATGTTAGCTGAGAACTGTGTTGACAAAAAAAACAGCTAAAAAGAAATACCAAAAATAACAAAATAGCCAAAAAAATATATTTAAGAAATTTAAAAGATCAAAATAACCCCAACCCCCCAAGTTGACATTGCAACATAAGAAAGGTCTGTTCAAATCACTTTTGTTTTTTTTTTTTCATATTAAACCATATTAGATATTACCTTCACAGTTAACTGATAATGCTTTTGATACAACTTTTAACGGATCATTACAGATTACAAACTATCCTTCTATAGCTGTGTTCTATTTGTTTTCGTCCTGAATGTACATTTTGCTTTGTTTTTGTATTTCTGTTGATGTGAATCATGCATCCCTGGAAACTTTGATAAATATAAGGAAAGAACTTAATCGATTGAATATTTGTCCGCAAAAACCGATGCCTGGTGTCACAGTAAGTGTTGCTCGATGGAGATCCCTTCCCACTCTTGAAAAGGGCATAGACATAAGTTTGCAGCTCTACACCGGCAATTGTGACGTCTCTATGTGATTGACAAAATTCTCAAATGTAGCATATATTCAAAAATCCGGGTGCTAATCATGCTCGCAGTTGCTCAATTTGCGTGATCAAGAAAAAAATCTACATAATCGTCAGAAAAGCTAGTTCACTAGAGACACAATACAAGTTTCGTTTTAAGCTACCCGCTAAACTACTACAAAATTCCTGCACTTTCAAATATTTTGAATATCAAAACTTGTTTTCAAATTATAATGAGTCATCATCAATCTAATTAAAATTAGATGTTATGTTGGATTCGCTCGCATACTCGCTTAAATTACGTACTAGAAAGTGAGTATGCAAGCGAATCTATCATAACATCTATGAATAGTGTAAGTTTATTTTGGGGGTTCTTGGGGTGACTTCCAGATTACAACGCGCAGATGGGCAATCCATAGCTTACGCTATGATACCCGGCTAAAAACGAAGAACAATAAAGGTATATATAGCCTGAGTGATGCAAGTTATATGGAATTTTTTAGTCTTTCTTATTTAAGAAAAAAAATCAATTACATGTATTTCCTTTGTATTGAGAGATATTTTCTTACTTTTCCAGGTAGTCCAATATCAAATCAGCAGCTTTTCCTGAACCTTTAATTATGATCACCGGAATTTCATTTTCCAAGGACTCGGCTATGTGCGCAATTGTTTTGATATCACCTTCACATATAATGATAGCTATTGGAACCGGCATTTCTGGAAAGTAATATATAACTCAGATAATCAATCAATCAGATAGACAGACAACTCTTTGTTTATATCAAACAACAGAAACAGTCTTTTGTATGGAACTCCATTACTGCTTTGTAGCGTAAAACATCCTTACAGATGTATGTTATGTGGACACTTCTTTATGTTACATGGTTACATCTTTATGTTATGTTGATACTTCTTAATGTTATGTGTCTGCATCGTTTTGTTATGGTGATACCCCTTTACGTTATGTGGTTACACCATTATGTTATGTCGATACGTCTTTATGTTGTGGTTATATCCTTATGTTATGTTGATACTTCTTATATTATTGGGTTATATCGTTACGTTATGACAATACTTCCTTACCGTTGTGGTTACATCCTTGTGTTATGTCGATACTTCTTTATGTCATGAGGACGAGATCAATGAGGTGGAATCACATGTACATGCTTTAATATCAAAAGTACTTGTGTGTAGAATCGGAGTGGAGTTTAACAAATATTTTTTGAATGGTGATCATAGATAAGAATATTTCCTTTTTCCATTTTTGTAAAGAAGCAACTGTCTATAATGTTACAGCATTGTCTTTAATATTTCGTGCGGGATGGTCGTGTAAGTGTTGAAAGTCATATGTTTTGATTGTTGTCGATATGTGAAAGGTTCTGGTATTTTAATTCACTATACAGGTCTTTAGAGTTTTTTAGAATCCACATTTGATTTACACCACTTCTGGCGTATGTAGTTTACATACTTCTGAAGTTGCTCCTTGACAGCTGTCATATTTTTCGTGAGGAGTAAAGACAGGGGCTTGGTGGAACATTTACTAGATCACAGCAATGTGTCCTTTGTAAGTGGTTTTATGAAGTTTTGGAATCCAGTATAGGTACGGTAGTTCATATTCTCCGGTCCCATTGATGGAATACAAATGTGTTTTAAAATCAACATGTTTTGAAGAATTTCGTCTTTTGGAAAGAAGCAGTAGGAGCGTAAGTACAATTACCAAATGTGGATTATATCAAGTCGTTTAAAACGCGTTTGTAGTAATGAGTCTTACAGACAAAAAAATATATTGTTACAAGCTTTGTCGGCTAGAACCAGAACATATTCCTCATGTAACCTATCTAATTCATTGATCACTTACGGTTTACGAATACTTCGTTACGTTTTGTGGTTACATCCTTGTGTTATGTCGATACTTCTTTATGTTATGTGGTAACATCCTTATGTTTTGTAGATACTTATTTACGCTATGTGTTCACTTCTACGTACTCAGCGTGTACGTTTAATGTTTGCGATATGGAAATTATACTCACTGTAATTTGTTTTCTGACTGAAGAAAGATACTTGTTGCCCAGAAATAAACTTTTCAAAACCTGTCAAAAACTTCTCTCCAGCGTTTGTATCGTCATGGTATTCCGGTAGCGATAAGTCGTGTTCCGTCTAAAATATTTGATGAAGTTGAAGTGTTACAATGGCGTAGGATACATTTGTGAGGAAGACTGCCCGAATACAGAATCAAAAACTATTCATACAAACCCTTTCCAATAGACTTCGAAGTGTGGATACGCATGAAGATGATATTTACAAACTGGAAATTATATCAAAAACAAAAGGAACAATGTCTTGCAAAACAGTTATACTGTCCTTCCAAGTTGAAATCATTAGTCAATGCCAGCGATGTATAATTTCATACTTGATTTCTTGTATATATTGTATTAGCATTATTTGCATAAAGCAGGAATAAATGTTTTAGAATAGGAATATCAGTGTTGTATATACTGCATGTGTTAAAATTACCAAGGAATCTGTTATCCAATGGTTACAGTATATAATATTTCATAGCATTTTCCTGTCAATTACTATCTTAAAAAATAATGTTTCGTCTTCGGATTGTTGAATACTGGACAAAAAAAGTTAAGGACCATGATTTACAAATAATTTAATTTATAACAAATAACAACATATTTCATCACAACTATATTATCTTCAAAATCAAAAATTACAAAAACAATATTTATCGTTTTTATCCAAATTCATTGAAGCGTTAACATACAGAAGGCAGCTTAGTAACATTACCCCCTAAAACAGAATGAAAATTAGCCAAGGACGGAAAATTCGCAATTATTTAACGGGTTTTTTTGTCACGTTAGATCACTAGGCTACTATATACCACTGTTTTTCATATTTCTCGTTCATCCCGGTATCCCTTATTGTCTCCGAAAACCACCAACTTCGGCATCTCCGAAAATTGATTCCACGCGACAGACGCCCTCATCGATCGATCGATCGATCGATCGATCGAGAGAGAGAGAGAGAGAGAGCGAGAGAGCGAGCGAGAGAGAGAGAGAGAGAGAGAGAGAGACTTATTAAATAAATTATAAAGAAAGTATTTTCAAATTTCGTATCTTGAAAAACTATCTGGGTTTAAAACACCCGCAGTAAATATTTTAACTTCTTTTTAAATTATGAAATACATGTATTTATATTTACATTGGTGTGTAGACAATCAAACTGAAGAGACCAAAATAATTCAAGGGAGAAATTCACTGAGGAGAAATGTAAGGAAAATATACTTAGAAGCTACTGAAGAAAGACAATACGACCCATTAAAATTCCTGAAAGTCAAAGGAGAGCCGTTCTGATCTATTCCGACAGAGTCATGAACCAAACAAAAAGAAATAAAATGTTACCACACTTCACTATGGCCAGAGATAATCAGGTAGAGTGTAATCAATGTCCTTACAATATAATGTACTATATATATTTCTTGACAGTAAAAGTAAAACACTGGTTCTCTGTAACAATCAAAATTCAGTGGCCACGACATGTCATAGATTTTGATGAAACTTTGCGTATGATAATATTATGATAGATATAAAACCGAAATAGTATGCAAATGTTTGACTTAAAAACGGCTGCCATGGAAACCAATCCCCTAAAATTGGCGTAGCAAAATACGTTGTATTTCAAATATTTCCTCGAAAATGTTAATAAAACAACAGAAAAAAAAATGATGAGATAGTTTTAGCATTTTAATTTTTTTAAATAATCATTCAACCTTAGATGCTACATACCAAATTTTGAAAAGAATTGAAATTATAGTTAACAAGAAGAAGTAAAAAATGCTCAATTGTTAACGCATGACAGATGAAGACCTATTGCAATGGGTCACCGAGTAAACCTAAAAATGATAATGTGCAAAATCATGACTCTGTGAAACAAAATACATATACACCAATGAAAAGTTCAAAGGCTTCCATTCATTCATCATCCTTCAAGTAAATTTCTGAATCCTATTCTGAATTGCATCTCTAAGTAGCAGTCCATGTAAGAATCATGCAGAAATTATGATTTACTTGCAACTTTGAATTTTAATTTTTTATTGCTTGTTCACTTAATACAATCCCACTATTCACCAAAAAAAAAATCCGAACAATATATTTTGTTGGTTGCTATGTTAATACACAACCATAGCAACATATTATGAGTAAACATCTAAAAACCCTCATTATAATTGTTTGCAATAATTAAAAAAATATAAATTCATGGAAGGCAATTATTTGTTTAAAGACATTACTCGATGCATTACAAACAATTCAAATATATACACAAAAGCTGTTATTGATTCTGTAACCATAGCAACCTTTGAAACTGAATAATCGATACACATTTTCAGGTATTTTTCAGGGTAAATATTATTTACTGCACATGATGACAATGATGTAAAATTTTGTTCTATAGTTTTATCAATGCTTTATGTCCAACATCTAAAAAGAATTGTAGGCAATTCTTGATTTTTTGCGAAAACCCTATTATTGGGGCCTCTTTTCAAATTTGAGACATTTAACAGCAAATATGCAGACCCTAAACCGTGCTAACACACCACTTGCATGGTACGGTTCGGTTCGCTTCTTGCACGGTACGTTTCGCTTCTTGCGCGGTACGGTTCGTTTCTTGCACGGTACGGTATGCAAATTAAGTGGACATATCTTTGTTTGATTGACAGTCGACTATTCATTTTATTTAATTTCATTTATTGTAGACGTATTTAATTTCCAGTTGGATTAGTTTTTTGTGCATTTTCATGTCTGGAAGAAAACAGCCAAATTAAATCCAACACGAATTTTATTTTCAAAAATTATGCAGTGTCAGAAATGTGCGTTTCTGTTATTTGTAGAATCGCAGTCTATGTCTCGATAAAATATTTCGCCGGTAC
>CAJDSM010038707.1:0-17500 GCA_903981925.1 Ostrea lurida
GAGTATAGAGTACAGTTCTAACTGTGTGTTGAGTTGTGTGATACAGTAGCTGCTTTTAGTCAAATTTATTCTAATTAATGATCAATATGTAATCTTCAAAAGTGCATGTTCTCTTAGCTTACAAAGCTAGTTCCTATCAACCTGAGACAACGTTTTATTATGCTAAAATATTCTTATTTTCAGGAACGAGTTAACTTGGAGTTTGAAACAATGTTCGAGACTGGTGTAGATGAAATGTCCTGGGATGACACAGTAAGATCGATATTGAAAGTAGAACAGCCACAGTTTTCCATTCTGTAGCATAAAGAGAAAGTAAATGTACAGTGGTTTCCATTCTTATTTGATAGGAAAATTACCGTATGGGCGGCAGCTATAAATGGCCATCCGTAGATTCAGTGATGGAATACCGCCGAAACGTCCGAAACCTGGTCCTGAAGGTGATACAGGACACACCATTGGACCTTCCTGTTACCATGGAATCACCATGGGTAATTACTGTGGATTAATTATGATTAATTGCTTTTCACATTCTTAAGAAATGTCTCGACATAAGCAATAATCCCTAAGTGTACAGTTAACTCTCGAATTATCGCCACTCAATTCATCGCCATATTCGCTATAACGCTGCATTTTCCCAGGAACGTTTATCCTGTTACTTAAAATTCTCGTTAAAACGCCAAACTCGCTTTCGCCATCCGCCACGGTGTTTTTAGTACAAATGTCTGTTTTACATTGTTAATTATCTCGATAAACCGCCATGGGTACCTGTGGTCATCGAAGCGGTAAATTGGTCATTATCGATCTCCGGCGTCTACCTGTGCAAAAGACCTCGGTAATTGCCGTATTTTAAAAATATAGTAGAAAATACTTAGTGTGAGATGTAGTCATGTTATTTTTAGTTTTTGCGAGAGTTGTAACAATGAAGACATTATTCAAAAATGTTTTTCTAATCAAGACTTTATTTCAAATCTACGGCTAGCAGGTCTAAACAATCAACTCTTGACAATTTTTTAAAATAACTTTAACATGTACACTGTATTTTATCTGGCGTCTTGTACGTGATTTGACCGGTTTTGTTTGTTAGATGTGTGTATTGTTTGAAATAAAGCCTTATTGTTAATAAAACAAATGACCATGCTGGATGTTTTTTAAAATCAATCTATTAACGAAAATATTTTTATGAATGATATAAGCACCACTTTTTTCCTGAATATTATAAGCAAAATGTGTAAAAAAAAAAAAAAAAAAAAAAAAAAGAGGTAACTCTTTTTCTACAAAATTTGCAGAAATTCAATTCATCGCCAAATTCGTTTATAACGCCATGGATTCAAAAG
This sequence comes from Ostrea lurida, assembly GCA_903981925.1. NCBI lineage: Eukaryota > Metazoa > Mollusca > Bivalvia > Ostreida > Ostreidae > Ostrea > Ostrea lurida. The sequence goes on from CAJDSM010038707.1 coordinate 1,335, forward strand.
AACAAAAGGTGGCGTTTATCGAGAGTTGACTGTAATTGCATACCAGTGTCATAGATGAGTGCGTGGCTATGCAGTTTTAAAAAAGTTTAATAAAGGAAGAGGTACATGATGCTTGCATGTTAAAATATGTTTGTTTTGATTCATGTAGTGGGCAATTTTGATGGGGATTGAGCACGAGAGGATCCATCTTGAGACTTCCTCCGTCCTGATTCGTCAGCTGCCTGTCGAATTGGTTATCAAGCCTAAAGGATGGGTGTATTCCCCATATAAATGTGGTAAGATCGTGTTTTATATCTTAATCATGATGCCAGCAAGAGCCAGAGTTGTTGTCTTTTTTAAAAATGCTTAGTTAGAATTTTATGCGGTGGATAAATGCAGGAGGAAGAGTTGAAGAGAATCCCTTCGTATCTGTTGAGGCTCAAGACGTTACCTTTGGGAAACCGAAAGAGTTTCCATCCTATGGATGGGATAATGAATATGGAGAATTTTCCACCAGGTGACATAATTCATGCTAGAAATCAGATAATAGATTTGAGAAGTAGAAAGAGAGAAATAGATGAAAGAATTTCTGGAACAGGAATATACTTGTGCTTGTAACAATCATGTTTGTGAATTCCAGAGTTCCTGCATTTGAAGCCTCCAAGTTCATGGTCACCAACGGAGAGTTCCTGGAGTTTGTTGAGAGTGGTGGTTATGATGATGAGAAGTTCTGGACGGAGGAGGGCTGGAAGTGGAAGGAGTACAGACAGTCCAAACACCCGGTCTTCTGGGTCTGCAGACACGGTGAGGCTTCTGAATGTCGACGTGTGTAGCTGTTCAGTGAAACAGTGAATGTTGACGTGTCCTATATATGCCACCTGTCTTGTTTGTTTCAAACTTTCACCCAAAACCCAACTATATATGCCATGATTTTTGCATCCCCTCGTCATTGGTTGTATGAAGACCCTTCAAATGGGGTATGTGGTAAGTGTAGTACAGCTGAAACCTAAAACGTCTCTANAATATATGCCATGATTTTTGCATCCCCCCCTCATTGGTTGTATGAAGACCTTAGTTATGACCCACACCCTTCAAATGGGGTATGTGGTAAATGTAGTACAGCTGAAACCTAAAACGTCTCTATGTCATTGGTTGAAACACTTCACGTTACTGCCGTCTTTATTTCTTTATACCACGAGTAGCAAAATATAGACAGCAGCGTGGCAGCCGTTACATATTATTAGTATTGACACTAACTTTTCACCATACTAGATGCCATTTATTTTTGGTCCTCGACAAAACTAAACACGTATTAGGTTTGCCTCGCCTTCTATGGACTTGAACAACCTGACATATCTCTGTAGACACTTAGAAGTACTGGAAAGATAAACCTATGCACTCAATGGTAAACTAGGTGAGAAAAAAAAAGTAAAAACACTGAAAACGGGAGGGGGGGGGGGGAGAGATTGTTTTCTTTGATATGATATACTTTTGAAAATAGGTAATTTTAGTCAACTTGTCAATGACAACTTGGTATCATAAGTGCTCCTTGCACTAAGTACACTTGTTCTTAACGTCCAAGATGACTAGCATCAAACCTTGTTAGTACATGTAGGTCATGACCGATTTTCCTATTTTGGAGCAATACATACATACATGTTTTATCTATAAAAGGAGTGTGGTATGCCAGATTTAAAAAGTAGGCCACAACATTAGTGATAAGGATTGCCAAGGGAGATAATGCTTTGTTCCAGTTATTTTATATATACATTAACGTATAAATTTTCATGGATTATATTAATTTATATTTACTGAAATTTTGTAGACATATTTCTTGATATTTCATTTATTTGAGCCTGCATTGAAAATGCAGAGGCTGTACGGGATACATTGTCTGACTCTCAATATGGCCCATTGTGGGTAAAAAGAAATTCATGGGAAATATCACAATAGCTGATCAACAGCAAGGCCACAGTGACTCCGGATTGATGTGGCACATTGGCCTCTTGTTAGGACATGAGGTCAAAGGTGAAGGTTACAGCAGATCTTCCCACTAAGTTTGTTATACTTAGACCTTTATATTTTATACAAATATCAGCTGATCCTGCAGCTACATGAACATGGTATTTGGGAAAAGAACACAATCACTTGTAAACATTGATTGTTTCAGGGTCACTCATTTATGATCTCAGGGTTTCTTATTATCACTCATTATTGGTTCAAAGGTCACTCGTTCATGATTTCAGTGTCATTCGTTAATGGTATCTGTGTCATTAGTTCTTGTATAATTAATATATGGGTTTTAAATGTTCTCTGAAGGGGCCTTTCCTGGCTGAGTCAGTTTTGAAATAGATTTTTTATTACAGGATGTAAAGGGGGCTTGGTGCAGATTTAGATGTTTTATATTACATGAAAGCGCGATTTGATTAATCAGAGTAAAGGGCGGCTGTGTTTTTTATTACAGGATGTAAAGGTGGCTGGTTTTTATTACAGGAGTAAAGGGGGCTGTGTTTTTTATTACAGGATTGTAAAAGGGGCTGTGTTTTTTATTACAGGATGTAAAGGGGGCTTCCGAGTCTTCCGTTTTTTTGTCACGCTCTCCTTGTGGACGACATTCATCGCAGCTTCCGTCATGCGCGTCCGCCCTTCCGACTTGAGTTACGTCTCATCCGCGCGGCATCCTATCGTGCCCCTGGTGTTTCACACCACTTTTCGCGACATTCCTTTGTCTTCCTTGTCCGTGCTGGTGCAAGCTATTCCCCGGGGTAGGCCGTCCATCACTGTAATCGCTCACTCAATGGATGCTCGCACTCTCTTTCATCTGGAACATTCCTTTCTCCACTTCTTAGCGTTACTCTGCTCTCACCGATGCAACCTAACCTTCCGCGTCTTATCTCCACCCACTATCTCTTGATCTTAATCCCTCCGACGCCACGTTCGCCCTTCAGCGCCACTCCTTCCCGGTGGTTTTTATTACAGGATGTTAAAGGTGAGCTGTGTTTTTATTACAGGATGTAAAGGTGGCTGTGTTTTTATTACAGGATGTAAAGGGTGGCTGTGTGCAGATTTAGCTAAATACTCGCACTGTCATTTTCCAAACACTGCCAGCAATGGCACCATGAATGGAACAATGACCAATGGTCATTCAAGGGAGACCATTAACAGAGGAGAAAAGAAGAATTACATGTAAGAGCTTCCATATTTTGGGATATTAATTGTGCATCCAAAGATACTTCAACTTTAAAAAAAAAATGTACAAAAATAATATTGCATTGTTACATAGATGCTGAATTTTACATGTAGGTACCGTGCCATGTTTGATGTGATGCCTTTGCCACTTGATTGGCCAGCGGAAGTGAACTACCATCAAGGCAGAGCTTTCTGTGCATGGAAGGGATTCGGATTTCGACTTCCAACTGAGGCTGAGCGAAATGTGATGAAAGGGAAGAAGGTAGTTATCAGATAAATTCTTAACATATTTTCCCACTATTCTTGTGTCTACTCTTGTGTCCAAACACACCTCTAAACATTCATCAAAGCCTCGTGCAACCTAAAAACCTAAAAACTCACAGCTTCAAATGATTTCACTTGTTGTAGCCATGGTAGGTAGTCGGTTAAATCACATCCCTCTCATTTCCATACTCCTACCATTTTAGAATAATAATGTCAACTGTGAACAAATATCCCCACAAATATTTTTAGTTCAAGCTTTATATGTCGTATTCATTGGGTACGTATCATCATAGGAATAAAAGCATGTGTTTTATGTCCAGCTACATATTTTAAAAGTTAATATCGCAATATTCAGGATCATGTAATGTAACTCATAGAATTTCGAAAGTAAACAATTACATGGCGACATGAAAGCATGGACGGCCTGCAGAATACTGACGATACACATTCGGCAATAAAAGACAGACAGACAGACAACAGGGTAGAAAGGACCACCAGAGCAATGATTTCTGATGACTNTCAACATGAAAACATGGACGGCCTGCAGTATGCTGACTGTACACATTCGGCAATAAAAGACAGACAGACAACAGGGTAGAGAGGACCACCAGAGCAATGATTTCTGATGACTGAAATAGTATGTACTCTAACTGGACCTGACTGCATTTTCATCCATATATTTTTGATTTGTAGTTCATTACAACTGGAGAAACAAATGATGACATAATTTATCAGAAGAAGCCAAAGGCCAACATTAACCTGCAGTATGGATCATCTACTGTGAGTGTTTTCTTATTCCCACTTCAGCCTTTCCTCTTTGTTTCACTGGAGGCTATATCTATAAGGTTTGTACAATGACTTGTTTTGCAGCCTGTCAACATGTACCCAGCTAACGAGCTTGGCTTCCATGATGTGTTTGGCAATGTGTGGGAATGGGCAGAGGACCACTTTAATGGCTTGAATGGTTACAGCAGCCATTGGTACTACGATGACTTCTCCTCGCCTTGCTTTGATGGCAGACACAACCTCATACTGGTATGCACATGACTATTCATTGTATTGTATTACTGTGTGCTAAGAGTGATCACAGGCTGTATGTAACATGATGTGTTCCACTAATCATTCTAGAGGGATTCATATTTGAGCTGCTTTAGGCTATAGCAAGGGCAATGTCCTTTATTACAATTTTTTTTTGATTGGACAAAATTAGAGCTAAACGAGAATTTACATATCAATAAATCCGAAAACATGATGTAACAATATGCATAGGAAAACAAATAACGTAGTGCACAGAACTATTCATTACTTTTAAATTGTTAATACAGCGAACAATTAAACATTCTTTTTTGTAAGATTTTCCTCCAGTGTAAACTCTTAGTGCTTCCACTCTTTATGCATTTGTGAGTAAAATGTCCAGAGTTTCACATTGATAAAATCTTTTATTTAATCCTATAATATGAAAATCTCTTGCAAGTACTGTTTTAAATTTAGGAGTAACACACCAGAGATGCTGAAAGGAAGCTAAGAAAGTGTGCAACAATATTTTGAGATGGATAATTTTAGGATTTATAACTTTATTTTGTGAGAAAATGTAGTTTGATTCAATTCCTTGCAATATTTGAACTTGCAATCTACAGATCAGCAGACAAGTGTTAACTCACTGACCAATCGAAACCCCTCGCCCTTTACCTCGTACAACTCCACGAGGGGTTCCGATTGCTCACTGACCAAGCTAGGAAAGCAATGAAAGAACAAGGTACAATGTATACATAAAAGCCCAATAATTTTTCTCTCTATAAAATTGTGTTGAAATTAACCTTTATCACCGTTTAGAGAAAGTAAAAATTTATAACAGGCCATACTGCGGTTACAATATTAGGAATGTTTATTTCTAAATTTGATAGCATCATGACATCACGAATAAGCATTTTTCCCGCTTTTGGTCAAAATGAAGTCATTGAAACAGTAATATAGATATAGATTACTAGCTCAGAGAAAAGATGTGCGCACTTGTCGAGCAAAATGGAAAATAAGAATATATGTGTTACTCCATTAATAAGATAAAAAAAAACATACTTGAAATGAATTGCTCGACGCATGCGCGCTTGCAATGTTTTTATATAAGGGAAAACACACTCTGAATTTGTGGGATATTTTCATTGAAAAAGGCAATTTTTGCAATTTTACCACTTTTAAGCTATCGTCTATTGACCACAAAATTCATTTTACTGATAAACGTAGTGAGATTTTGATTGTAATTATATTCCGTATTTTTATTGGTCAAGGAGTTTGAGATCCAGATAATAATCATCAAGTTTGGAAGCCAGCTGACTATAGAGAACTGTACCCAGTTCTTTAAAAGGACAAGGAAATAAAATGCAGAAATTTATTTTCCCATATAGGATTTGAAGGGAAGTCAGTCGTTATGAGGAGGTATTATTCATCCTTTATTCTTGGTATTTTTCTGAAGGGTGGATCCTGGATTTCCACTGGTGATGAAGCATCCAAATTTGCCAGATTTGCCTTCAGACGGCACTTCATTCAGCATGCTGGATTCCGCATTGCTAGATCTCTGGAACAAGCCGAGAAGGTCAATGTTCCCGCTAGACTTATCAAAGATGACGTGTTCGTTCTTGGAGTTGGAGTTGAGGGTAGGGATGAGATTATTATTCTTTTTATACATCAGTCATTCCTAATGTTGATTCTAGAGAAACATTGATACAGAACATGGCAAAGAGAGCCCGCAGTAGATCCATTTTATGCGAGGTTTATGAATTCTAGTATGACAAGCAATTACAAAGNCCATTTTATGCGAGGTTTATGAATTCTAGTAAGACAAACAATCACAAAATATTCTCTTGCTGATGTTTTTCGAGACAATAACAGTTGCTTTAAAAAATAAATCATCAAAACAAATTTCACGAAAACGGAACCTCATATTACAGGTCAACATGTACAGTACTGAAGCAACCAGTATTGTTTTAAATTTATTTGCAGAGAGGGAAATACCAGATGAGGATGAGATGGAGTTTGAATGGGTTCCCACAACCAACCATCAGTACAGCTACGATACCGAGGACTACTTGTATGGAATTATTGAGATGGAGTTTGGTTTCCGTGATTCTTTTCCACATCGAGTGGCCCAGCATTGCCTCTCCCTGCAGAAAGTGTACCAGTGCAATACTAAGTCAGCAGTTTGGCTGGGAAGTGGAGCAGGCAGAGGACCACTGGAGCTGATCAATGGCTTCCAAAATGTGTGTTGATTTGAACAGGTGTTACATATGACCAACAATATACAGTCGAACACTGATATCTCGAATATCATGGATATGTCAAAGTGATTTGGAAGTCCCAATCACTAATTCTTTAAGTATTTTACCCTTGATATCTCGAATCCTTGAATATCTTGAATATTTTTCTCAGTCCCATCAATTTCGAGATAACGAGGTTTGACTGTATATGAACACCTTGCATAAAATTTTGCATATATAGTCGAACTTTGGTATCTCTAACACTAATATTTCATATACCATGGCTATGTAAAAGTGGCTTGGAAGTCACAACCACTAATTCTTTAAGTATTTTACCTTGATATCTTGAATCCTTGGATATCTTAAAGTTTTTTCTTAGTCACATGGACAACATAATGAGGTTTGACTGTTTCCTTATATCAGTGTATAGAGGGGATTTACAATAAGCATATGTATCATCTTCAGTTAGGAAGTACAAGGATACAATGAAGTAATGATATGTTTACAATGAAGTAATTATATGTTTTTAATTGTAGGTATTGGGTGTTGACTATGCAGCTAGATTTATTGATGCTGCTCAGAAGCTACAAAATGGTGAGAAAATTGCCTACAGAACATGTAACGGAGAGCAGAAGATCGCATCCATGACAAACGTTTGTAAGCCAGAAAAAGCTGTGTTCAAACAGGTATAAGTGACACATATTATACAGTGCAGTGTACTTTCCATCTTCGCAAGCCTAAATGTCCGAGCCGCTTACGTCACAGCGTCCCCTTGGCAGATTAGTCGAGTTCTAAGCCTTCAAATATTCGGTGCTTCTGCGTTCCGCAAGGCATCCTCAATAAAATTTGCGCCATGTCATACCTGTTCGGTTTGAGTGATGGTTGAATTCGGCTTGCCACTGTATTTTGGCCATTTAAACAAAGACGTAAATTTGGAGAATTAGAGCGGGATTTTTGACCCGTTACTAGAGATACGATTATGTTGTCGCACCCAAATGATGACAGAGGGCAGTTGTTAATCGCTGGAATGTGCTGGAATAGACTGAACAAAATTGGAAAGATTGACATGGCATAAAAATCAAGTAGAATGGTTAAGACAGAATAGGCCAAGTTTTAAATATGCGATTTACGCCTGAGAAGTAAAAGGTGATTATCAGCTCACAAAGCAAGTATGGTACACCTAAATAAAAAAAACCAAAAAACCAACAATTTTCACGTCGAGTGTTTCCGTCAAGTAAGCGATACACTCGCATTGTCGTTAGGAGCAAATTCAGTTGCGACTAAGATGCTGCCAATGGGAGATAAACATAAGCGAATCAGACATTTGGCTTGCAAAGATGGTTTATTTCATGTCTGAGAGATGCCCAAGTAATTTGAATAATAAAAATTGTGTTAGAATATGCATCTCTTATTAAAATACAGTTTCACTGTTTGGAATCCATCTTATACCATATAGTGGGTTTTTTCCAGGAGGTGAAAAATTTGGCTTATTTTAGCAGTTAGTAGATACCTGTCCGCCAAAATTTCGGTCGCCAAGTATGCACACATTTGTGATTTGCAAGAGAGATAATACTTTCTTGTCTGTTAAAATTATTAGCACACCTTTGAGCCAGCAAATCACCAAGTTTCAGACCTGCAGGAAAACCCCGCTACACAGTATATGGACTGTTGTGGGCATACTATTACCCTTGGCAATGGATTTATGATTTTGATTATTATTTGAAAATTTCATCCTTTCAGATGACATGGATACCCAATGAAATTTGTGATTATGACATGACTATTGTAACTTTCCTGGACAGAACTATGAATGCTAAGGGTAAGATTTTAGATTTGTTCTCGACTTCAGATTTGGTAATTGTAACTTAAAACTCCAACTGCATGCTCTCTCAAAATATTAAATTCTTCAAAATCATGCTTTAGCTTTAAACACATGTTACTGGGATCAAGATAAAGGGCCTATGGTGTGCGCGACTGCTCAACAGGGGATACCTACCCCTCCTAAGGCACCTGGCCTCAAGACCATATTAAAACTGAGAATAGACTTAAGTCTAAATTTCAAATCCAGCAAACTTTTGAAACAATTTCATAAACAAATAAAATGTTCAGTATTTGTTTGCATTTGATTTCTTTTTAAGAATCTGTGGTATTTTCAAGCGTCAGTGCTATAAATCTTTTAAAAGGTATAAGTAATCNGGTATTTTCAAGCATCAGTGCTATAAATCTTTTTAAAGGTATAAGTAATCAAGATTTAGACTTAAGTCTATTCTCAGTTTATGGTCTTGAGGCCTGATCCCACCCCTGGTATATCCAGGGGTATATGTTTACTCAAATCTGAATTTGTATTCCATTTGGGACTTATAAAATTAATCTTCACCTTTTCATTTAATAATATGTAAAAAATTTCTAATACAAATTATCTATCACATAGTGAAGTAAGCAAGGGATATTTTTATATCTTTTTTCTTCCTTTTTTGCAGCATGGCTGGCCAGACTATGGGAGATAACTGTGAAATCTGGAATAGTTGTGATTGTGTCAAAGGATGACTTATGGAGTAAAGATACTCTTTCTCAGTACTTCAGGAATGGGTAAGGATCTTTCTCTGGCTTTTTTAGCTCATTCAATGTAAACTTTCAACATTTTCAACTTCTCCTCCAGAACCACAGGGCTAATTTCTGTAAATTAAATTTGCCACACAGCATGCGTGGGTACTAATGAAGTGTCACACTCTTTAAGAAGTGGAGATAATTAAGAACTATATTTAAGTTTATGACATTTTTAAAAAACTGTTTCTCAAGAACCATTGGACCAATTTCAATCAAACTTGACACCAATTATACTTGGGTAAGAGGGGTTTCAAATTTGTTCAAATGAAAGGCCATATTCTCTTCAAAAGGGATGGGGGGGGGAAGACTCTCCCAAAATACATCAGAATAAAAAAAATGGAGAGGACTATACATTATTGGAGCTAATGCATGATTTTAGAATCATGAAATGGAAATCTGAGAAAATGTAGCTTTTAACAGTTGTGTAATCCTGCAGTATAAAAACCTTATCTTATACTGTATCTTGTGCTTTTTACATGTGATACATGAACTTATTCAAGTAACACAGAATGAATGATTATTGTCCTTTGAACAAGCCTGCTATTTTAAGTATAGTTCTACTTGATTGCTTTTAGATTATTGAAGGAAAACATACAAAAAAGTGACCTTGAACGAAATGTGAAGGTCTTCGGTAAAAAGAATAGTATTGAGAAATACTTAGCTTATACACAAAGTAGTAATGCAAAGACATTACAGACTCAAACTTGGAAGACAGCATGTGATTGGCCAATTGATATAAACAAACATCATACATTTGTGTCAATCTTCAGGGGAGTGATTCTAGTCCCTTGTGCATTTTATTTTTCTTCATTTCCGTGAGACAGTCTCTCAAAGTGAAATAAAGTAAAAGTGAATTTATGAGCACATTTTTGATTGAATGTCTTGTATTAAGTATTTTTCTAATCTCAACATTTTTACATTGATAATGGATCATTTTTTCAGGCTGATATTTAAGGAAGCACAAGATCTGAAGTATACTACCAAAGAAGGGGAATTAACTGCTCATGTGACAGTCTGGGCACGCCAGTAAATTAGCCCTATCAACTGAAGCATTATGTCAGTAAATCAATGAACTGAAGCATTGTGTATTGTTGTACCATCCCCCCCCCCCTTTATTGTTGATGTATTTGTTAACTATTGAACTTGGATTTTTATGAATTTTTTTTATATGTTCATATTTTGTAAGGGTCAAGTATCTCATTGCTCACGCTTTCATCATGACATCACCATTTTCAGTTGGTTTTTTTTTTTATTTATATACATTTTTCAATAAATATTGTAGTTTTTGCATCACCATTTTCAGGGTTTTTTTCTTTTGATTTATATACATTTTATTCAATAAACATTGTAGTTTTGGCATGTACATGTATTTTGTAATATATAGCTTTGTTGACTTTTATTGATGTTGTCATATCATTTATCAGGAAAGTTGTAGCCTTTGATCAGGTCATATAATGTACCAATAAATAGTTGTCTACATGTTCTCAAGTTGTTACTTATTGCATTGAAACATGAAGGGAGAAAATGCAACAGACCAGACCGGGATTCGAACCCGGACCCCTTGAATCTCTAGTCAGGTGCTCTACCAAATGAGCTATCTGGCCACCGGAGATCGAACCCGGCCGACCACTACACTCCTCCCTCCTAAATTGTCTTTGTCCTCGAAGACATATAACACAGGTTCTTTGCCCCTGGCAGGACTTTCACCTGCAATTCCAGAGGTGGTCACGGCACCAAATGTAACAGGAAGAAAATGCAACGGAATAGACCGGGATTCGAACCTGGGCCCCCTGAATCTCTAGTCAGGTGCTCTACCAACTGAGCTATCTGGCCGCCGGAGATCGAACCTGGCTGATGTACATGCATAATTATGGCCCCCTGCTGTCGTTGAAACAAAAACTTTAAAATGTTTTATATATTCCCATGCGAGACACTAATTATAATCCCTTATTGTGGCTCCACCCTAGCTATTTCAGAGGGCCACAGTTTGAAAAAACTTGGACCTGCACACTACCAAGGGATGCTTCCATATTCACATGACTAATCATGGTCCTATTGTTCTTGAGAAAATTTTGGCATATTTTTCATTTCCTTTTGTGGCCCTTCCATACATGAAATATGGGCAACCTTGAATCTACTCTGTTGGGAAGTTTTCATGTAAATATGATACTTTTTCTGGTTAGCAGTTCTTGAGAAATAGGTTTTTAAAAAAAAAAAGATCTCCCCCAAAAATTTGCATGTAGAACTTTGATGCTCATTTTTCATTATTTTTTTTTCATTTCCTTTTGTGGCCCTTCCATACATGAAATATGGGCAACCTTGAATCTACTCTGTTGGGAAGTTTTCATGTAAATATGATACTTTTTCTGGTTAGCAGTTCTTGAGAAATAGGTTTTTAAAAAAAAAAGATCTCCCCCAAAAATTTGCATGTAGAACTTTGATGCTCTATTATGGCCACCCTATCCCCAGGGCCATGACTTGGAACAAACATCAAATCTACTCTATGTCAGGAAGCTTTCATGTTAATTTCAGCTTTTCTGGCCCTTGCAGTGATTTTTTAAATTTTTGCGTATTCTTGATTCATTTGAACAAACTTGAAACCCCTTCCATGTATAATTGTGTACGAAGTTTGTTCTAGGGGTTCTGAAGAAGATAAAACTGTGAAATGGAGAAATTTTGACTTGAACCTTCAACTCAGATGAGCTAAATAAGAGGACCATACCACTCACCCAAGGGACCTTAGTCCTTTTGTTGTTCAGCAATTGTGATTTTTAAACAAAGAATTTCTGTCAATCTTTATCCCATGAAATTTTGTGTTCAATACTCTATACACAAATGTGGATCCACCCTACCCCCAGATTCTATCAAACTTGAATTTATTAATCTTTTGTGTAAATTTCAATACCTTTCTGATTCTTACGATTTTTAAAATCCTCAACCTATTTTTGCTTCATAACTATTAATCTTTTTTACCCCCCCCCCCCCCCCCAAGTTATAAAACACTGTTACTGAACTGGCCATTGAAGAGTTGTTTCATATTACTAGGATGGCTATAAGATACATCATGACATGGGTCTCTTGTTCCCAGAAACAGGGTGCAGCTTGAGAAAATAAAATTTTCTCTTTACTCAAATATGAACTTTGTCCTATGTTTTATCCAGCATTTTTTAAAGGGGAAACTGCACAAGATATAGCCTTCCAAAAAAAAAAAAAATAGGAAGGAAATTGTTGTCTATATGATGACATAATTCTAAATCAAGGTCATTTTCTTCGGGTTGGGATTATAAAAAAAAGAGGTGCTGTGAGCAATGCTCACTAAGAATGTAACCCCCCCCCCCCCATCTCCCAAAGGGTGTTGTTATCCGTTTTTAAAATGGAAACCATATTGCTACTATAATGTCCAGTGACTCCAACTTTTTTTTTTTTACCCCAAATTCAAAAGGCATCTGTGATCCATTGGTACCGTAGTTCATATGCATGACATGGCAACTCTGGGTGGAAAGTATAAATCTCTAGAACTAGAAACCACATTGCTACTAAGTGTCCAGTGCGCTTGACCTTTGGACACAAATTAGATAGGAACATCTTCGTCCCATGGATACTCCATATATATGATATGGTGACTCTAGTAGAAAGTGTGGTAGTTTGGTTTCACTTTCACTTTTTTTCCAAGTTTCGATTCTCTATGTAAACTATTCACAAGGTGTATTTGACCACGCCTTTTTTATATTTCGGCCCAATAACTTTTATGACAGTTTCTATTGTTCAATTTTACATAAAAAGCTGTGCAGCGAACATTTCCGTCAAAGTGAGACAGCTGGCCTGACTAGGCTTTTTCTCCTCCACACTTCCATCATATTGGAATCACGTTTTGTTCGTCTGTATTTTTTTGCCCTTTTACTTTGTCACGTTTAACTTACTTTCTAAATTATTAGCTCACCTGAACCGAAGGTTCAAGTGAGCTTTTCTGTCACCTGTTGTCCGTCGTCTGCCGTTAACTTTTCACATCTTTCGACTTCTTTCTTCAAGAACCACAAGGCAAATTCAACAAACTTGGGTACAAATCATTTGGGTGAAGGGGATTCCAGTTTGTTCAAATGAAGGACCAGGCCCCCTTCAAAGGGGAGGATAATCGCGAAAATGCAAAAGATAGGGATGGTGTCATTTAAAAATCTTCTTCTCAAAGAACCACTGGGCCAGGAAAGCTGAAATTTATATGGAAGCTTCCTGATATAGAGGATTTAAGTTTGTTCAAATCATGACCCCCGGGGTACGAGGGGCACAATAGGGGATCAAAGTTTCACATAGATTATATATGGAAAATCTTTAAAATCTTCTCAAGAACCACTGGCCAGGAAAGCTGAAATTTATATGAAGCTTCCTGATATAGAGGAGATTAAGTTTTTCAAATCATGACCCCGGAGGTACGATGGGGCCCAATAGGGGATCAAAGTACATATGATTATATAGGGAAATCTTTAAAATCTTCTTCTCAAGAACCACTGACCAGGAAAGCTGAAATTTATTTGAAGCTTCCTGATATAGAGGAATTCAAGTTTGTACAAATCATGACCCCGGAGGTGATGGGGACAATAGGGATCAAAGGTTTACATATGAATTATACTAGGGAAAATCTTTAAAAATCTTTTCTCAAGAACCACTGGCCAGGAAAGCTGAAATTTATATAGGAAACTTCCTATATAGAGGATATTCAAGTTTGTTAAATCATGACCCCGCGGGGTACGAAGGGCCACAATAGGGGATCAAAGTTTACATATGATTAATAGGAAAATCTTTAAAAATCTTCTCAAGAACCACTGCGCCAGGAAAGCTGAAATTATATGACAGCTTCCTGATATAGAGGAGATTCAAGTTTATTCAAAATCATGACCCCGGAGGTACGATGGGCCCAATAGGGGATCAAAGTTTTACACATGATTATATAGGGGAAATCTTTAAAAATCTTCTTCTCAAGAACCACTGACCAGGATAAGCTGAAATTTATTGAAAGCTTCCTGATTATAGTGGAAATTCAAGTTTGTACAAACATGAACCCCAGAGTAGGGGATCAAAGTTTTACATTTGAATATATATTTAAAAATCTTCTCAAGACCAAAATACACATTTACCTTAAAGCTTCCTGATATAGAGTGCGAGGGGCCAGGGCACTCAGGTAGCGATGGGCCCATGGGCCTCTTGTTCTATTACCCTTTGGTTGGGGGATTTCCTTATAGTATATAGGCTAAATTCTTAAGGCTTTAGGAGTCTATTGTCATATTCATACTTGTAATAAATTTGTGAAGTGTTGTTTATCTTATTTTCATTTCTATTGAGTTTATATTTCTATTTGAGTTTCAAACCATAGTGTAGCAAGGTTGTTTCGGAATCGCCACTACTACTTAAAATAAAACAAACACAACGCGAAGTACAGACTATACAACACACAAACTGCTACAAAAGGATAATGCTCTACAGCCTGGAAACAATATTGCTACTTTGATGTCCAGTGTGCTTGACCTTTGACCAAAGAGTTTTTTTGAGCCCGTATATTCTGTGCCTACAGTGCTGTCTGTGCAGAAGGAACTATAACTCCTGATTGTTTTCATTCTGACACTTCTTTATTAGTAACAAGTCATCTGGCAACATCATTATAAGTTAAACATCGTCTGCATGTACAGGGTAAATCTTTACAAAAGTACACCAACAATGTGGAATAAAGTCTCCATTTACATAAAATTATAGTTTGCCCCCATGCTTAAAGACAGGAGAAATGGCTTGTATTTCAATGCAAACCTTGAACAACAGATTCTCTAGGGGGGGAAAAATCATGACATATTTGCCTTATTGTTACACAGAAATACACCCTTACACCATTATTAAGTTTGATATAAAAAAGTATAAAAAAAAAAATAATTAAAAATTAATAAATATGCAGGAAAGTATTCACCATTCTTGGTATCACAATGGTGTCTGTAACATGACAAGTTGAATCTAGGCCACATAAAATCCACAGAGGGTTCACTCTGACAGGAGGTAATTTGTTATCGTTTACTCTAATTACATGCCCCCTTATACCAACTTATGACTGAAACTTTTCAATAAATTCCAATCTAAACGACACAATAACCAGTATAGTAAACCAATTCTTTGAAAAGTTACTCCACTTAGTAAGCATTGTGACCTTCTCTTTATTAGATGGAAGAGATCGATTGGAAAGCCATCAAAATGGTCATAGGATAAAAGCCAAATAATGTACAAATGCTAAAACCACACCTTTCTCAAATACTGGTAGAAACTAGCACACGAGGGGAGCCAAGACTTATGAAATAAGTATAGTACTGCATTCAAAATTTTGAAAGTTTCAGTAAAATATCTAATGCATTGAAACCAGTTTTCAATGTTGTTAATGTTCTTTTAAAATGGGCAGTGTTTGCTCAATAATTTACCACAAACTGACAGGTATGTACAAAAGAAGTGAGAATCTGAAAGATGGTGATTTGACATGAAAACTTGAGAAAATGAATTATGTACAAAATGGTAAATGTGTATGTTTAATTTACATATGAGGAAAACTGGGGGAGAATTCTGAATCTGTAACAGAATCATTTTTGTAACGTCTGAAAACTATGGCCTGCTGTATTTTATACCCCTCAGCATCACATTCTCTTTTTACATCTGACTTTAGTCTCCACATTAGCAAAACTGAAAAAGAAAAAAAAAATTACCCAATCTGAAAGACAAATTAATTCTACCTGTACTTTAATGTACCGGTACATGTGTACTAGGAAAAGAAAAGGCTAAAATCATTGTTCATGATACTGATTGTATATTATTCCCTTTAGCACAAAAAATGTATTCTCAAAAACTTGCAATATA
>CAJDSM010038708.1:0-19620 GCA_903981925.1 Ostrea lurida
GGAGTCAGCTGACTTACACGTTGCTATTCTGTGGGAAGGCGAGTGCGGAGAGATTCCTGGCCTGCTCTATACCAATAATCAGCTGGCTGTCAATACTCTTATATCTAAAAGTAAACACTCAGTCAAGCTCAGGGATACCCATACCGACATCAGCAACTATCTTATCAACAATTGTAAATCAAAGCCGTGAAGGCTTTAAAGAATTAAATGATGTATATAAACAGATTACAAAGTGGAATGCTTACTTGAGTTTTATTTGAATCTGGGCACTCTCCAGATTCATTTCAAACATGTCATCAATGGCATCTCTGAAACAATAGGTAGACAGTTTCCATAACGACAAATAGAAACACTTAATGGCCAAGTTACAAATGGAGCGCAAATAATTATTACAGTGAATCCAACACTGAAAAATCAACAATTACATTATCAGATCTTCTCACACATAGGAATTTTTCTATTCTGTAACATTTCCTACACATGGTCCTTTATAACAAAATTTTGAATTAAAAATTCAAGATGACTGAATACCTTTTGTTGGTGACATTCATGGAAGCCTCGAATACACCACTGTCACCAGCGACCGACTCATCACTGACGGCTGCTGACACACTTCTGGTATTGCCACCCGACAAATTATTGCATACACCGGAACTACTTTCACTGATTGGGCTGAGTGGAGGGTTGGACACATCCATGATGTCTGCAAGCTGCGACCTTTTGGCACTGATAACACTGTCATTCAATGATTGTCCTGGAGGGGGATTAGGATGCACAAATGATCCTTTGCTGGACTCTAATCGAGGCCCAGAAGGCAGTCCATTCATGGGGTCTATGTTTGATTGATCTGCTATGAGATTGGCACCGGCACTGTATGATAATGGTGGTGGTGGTTGGGGTATGTTGTATGTGTTCACTTTCCGTGGCAAGCCAGTAACATTTGTCATGTGTTGTTTGTATGAGGGAGGTGGTCCAACATCATATGGGGACACTGGAGGTGAGGAAGCAATAGAAGATGAGGATGAAATGTCTGTGTTACTGGCCATGACACTTTGGAGATAACTGTTTGTGGCCGCCTCTGTCACCTCGGATGCCAGGGGCAGCTCGTGAATGGGCGATATACTGTGTCCTTGTAACAGTTTCTCGACCCTGCGATGCAGGTCTTGTAAATTTGTGTCCGGAGAATGCTGCTGGCCGTAAATGTCCAGCATGTTGAGTGAGTTCAGTGACCCGCGACTACATGATGACAATGAACCTAATGACCCAAGGCTTGATCCGGATGAAACGGAGAGTGTACTGAGTGACAAACTGAAAGTAAACAGAAATATCACAGATAGTACTCACTAAATTTCTCTTATTACTCATTTCTATTTTATATCATAATTATGTTATGCCCCTAGTAGGACCATGNGTCTCTTATTACTCATTTCTGTTTTATATAATTATGTTATGCCCCTAGTAGGACCATGATTGGCATATAAAAGATTGTATTGTATATAGAGTGGAATACTGGCGACGAACCTGCGTAACTGTGACTCTAGCAAGGAAGTATGTCGTGTGGTCTCTGCTAATTCTTGCATTATGGAGGACTTCTCTTCATGGAGTTGGAGTCTACAAAGAGTGTAAATACTGAAAACCACTTCACTTCATTAAATTCCTTATCTGTCAACAGCATTAACCGCATAATCAAAATTCTTTACATCGAGTTCAAGCGAGTACAAATATCATATAAACAATCTTGGGTAAAGTACAAATGAATGCAAGAGATTGCATCGGTTGTGCACCTGCAGTGCACTATAAGTGTTGAATTCCTTAATCCTATCCAGAGCCCATACATACCTATCTGCAATCTGCTTGTTAGATATCTCCACGGCAACATTCAAGTCGTACTCCAGCTGACTTATCCTGGTCTGAATATCGTTCATTTCCACTTGACTGCGACCTTTGGGATTAATTCCCTTTAATTCCCGAAGAAGTTGCTCTTTTTCTTGCAACAACATCAGCCTGGCAAAATAAACAAATACATTTCTTACATAATCACTGCTTGGTAAATCAAAATACACTGAAACCTGTCATAAATACATGAAAATGAGCTCAACACATTCTCTATAATTCTCTTGAATTAAAAGAAAATGTCGTTTCTTTATATTTAGAAACTAATAAACCTAATTAAATCTCAAAACATTGGAATGACAATTTTATAAAATTGTTAAACCATACAAAAATCTCAGATTCAGATGCCAAATCTAGAGATCTACAGTCCAGTGAATAAACCAAAGAGTTTGACATGTAATTTGTGAACATGTAGGGGCAGGAGAAATAATTCTATTGAAACATTAACTCAGCGAGAGAGAGAGAGAGAGAGAGAGAGAAGAGAGAAGAGAAGAGAGAGAGAAGAGAGAAGAGAGAGGAGAGAGAGAGAAGAGAGAGAGAGAGAGAGAGAGAGAGAGGAGAAGAGAGAGCAGAGAGAGAATAATTCTACTTGAACATTTAACTTCGTAGAGAGAGAGAGAGAGAAGAAGAGGGGGGGGGGGGGGGGGGGGGGGGGGGGGGGGGGGGGGGGGGGGGGGAGAGAGAGAGAAGAGAGAAGAGAAGAGAGAGAGAGGATGTTCATAGCCTTTTAATAATTTTCGTTCATTAATGTGTATGTCAGCATTAGTTACTCTGTTGATGGTTCTAACAGGTGATATAATACACCTGAATTTTGTTTTACCTGTCCTTGTCTGACTCGTTCTGACCAGGTATCATCTGATCTTCAATATTGGCCAGTTTGTGCTTCAGATTGGTGAGCTTTCTCTTTGATTCATCATACTGAAGACGGAGCCGGGTGATTTCAGTGATGTATCTGTTGCTACCCGGTCCAAGCTGCAAATGTCCAAGCCCAATCAATTATTTCCTTACTCATCAAATACACAAAACTCATCATGTACTCAAATCATATTCTATACCCCCCCCCCCCCCCCAAAAAAAAATTCAAATGCATGTGATGTGGAATATGATATGGAAATCACTATGACATTCCATGTGATTTATGAGAAGGTAATAACTGCAAATTCATGGACACATACTGTACATCAACTTTTTAAATATCAAGATTTGAGATATATCAGCAAGATTTAAGATTGGTGAAGCCCCCCTCCCTTGTAAACATCAGTCATCACAAAGCAGGCACTTTGTTTATTCAAGTCTTCCCAGTAATGGCTCCCTCAGAATTAATACTAGTCAAGATAGGGGACTGAATGAGCTTCAAATCAGCTACTTGCGAATGAAATAAATTGCAATAATTACAGTATCAATCATTCACAGAAAAACTTGAAATCAAGGCCCTGAATTCAGCTCCTTTGTCTATACAAGTTCATTAGCTTAATGGAGGTGTGAATTACCTCTCCTCTGAGGTCTGTTTGAGAGGCAGTACTGGATTTGAGTGGTATGGACAATGTTGATACATCAGGGGATGACCCACCATGTTTACTCATCAAGAATTCCTCCTTCAAGCGTGATATAGACTGTAAAGAGATCAATTTTATTACATTATCTGCTTTCAAAAAAAAAAAAAAAATTATGAAAAAAAACAAACCCATTGAATCATCATCCTTTATTACATAATATATCAAAAGACCTTATAACACAATTACATGAGCTAAATATCAGGGGTCCCATCTCATACGATTACAAAGTTCTACAGTTTGTCAGACAAACGGACAATGGACAGAAAAACGGACAAAGAACACACAAACGGTTAATGGACAAAGTAATTCCTCAGCGCAGCTTTGCTCCCCAAGTGACATCATAACCTGAACATTGTTATTTTTCTTAAAAGAATGCTAAAAATAAAAATCTAATTTTAAGAACTGAAATTGATATCACTGGTTTGCGTGATGTTGTTTTATTGAATGTGCATAGACATTGTTGCATAATCTTGCTTTTGCACTTGAGACTAACTTCTGGGAGACAGTGCTGGGTATTCACATTAACTACATCTCCAAAGCAATTAGCATCACTGGATGACTCAATACTATGCTGTTTGTTGTTGCCAAAATTACACGATAGTTATTCACATACTTATGCTGCACAAAAATTGCTTGGAGCTATGCTAGATGCTATGATTCATAACTAGAAAATTGCAATTTAAACAGGCTTTATGCGAAAATAATTAATTCTCGTTTCAATGTTTTACTAAGCATATTGAGGAAAATAATGTAAGCATTTATTGATATTTCAGTCATTTCTTCTTATTGTGATTTCACAAGAATTACTGGCAACCCATCAAGAGTTATGTAATATTGCCGTTCAGCAGAAACCATTGTGCATTCCTCGGTTTCACATATTGTTAAGTACAATCTCAGGAGTTTACATCCATTCATATCTGCTTGTCTTCCACTAAAACAATTTCTAAAACCCGCTTTTTATCAATAATCTGATATTGAAACAAGATATTACTACAACTCTGCCAATCCCCAAATCTCTCAACATGTACCAGTGTCTGTATCAATGCCGCTAATCCCCGCAAAAAGTGAGGCTAACAATTGTAGTTAGAGATGCTCTTCCCTCGAACAGAATTTGTCTGAGAGGATTTGGCAAGCTTTGGAACATTTGAATTATTTTCAATTGTTATACAGGTGTTAAAAGCTGTTGCTTGGTAATGTTTTGTAATACACTTTATTATAATCAGAAACAAAACTTGTGAATGAACAGGTAGTGACTCATCCTCGCTTCCTCAAATCACCTTCCACAGTAGCAAACAGTCGTCAAGGTCACTGCAGGGATTTAAACGCTTCCTATTGTTATCAAAGATTTCACACATTTTTATCTCAAGAATGTAAAATTACATGGTAGTGGCAATATCACTACTCTACTGAAGTTTAATATCAGTTTTGTTCTAAGCCCTGTTAATGACCTCAGTTTTGTTCTAAGCTGTGCTAATTACCTGCATTAGACTCTGTTTTTCTTGTTCTCCATTGGACAGTGAATTCTGGAGCTGTCTAATCTCGGAGACAATGGTGTGAGCTTGGTCCACGCTGTAGAAACCTCCCTCCCCGGATAACTTCTTGTCTACTCTGTTAAATATTTAATTTTCTTTTTTCTGATTTCTGAACAGCATTCACATATTACAAACAGCATTATAGATCGATGATAATGAGTAGTGGACTTTAGATACAATGAACTCTTCCCAAATATCCCCATCACATGAAAATGGAGATTCACTGATTAGGTACTAATTCCTTCAATCACTCCCACTCATTCAAAGTATTCATACTACTAAAAATTAAAGTAAGAAATAAATTTCATACATTAATTATTTGTCTTAATTGACACAATTAAGGGTATATTCTACAACATTGTTCTCAGGGTTCTCTGTCGAATTACGATCCCGGACTCAAGGTGGCCAAAAATCCTTTTTCAAGTCTCAGTACAATTATACTGCTTAACTGAATTAACCACATAAAAACTCCTCAATTTGAGGTTCCTACTCTATTCTTTGTATGAATTTGAACATACAATAAAACAAGTTCAAATCCAATGATTACTTTTAGGATCTATAGAAATGTCTAAGTTTTTGCTGTTTTGTTGATGTTAGTCACATCCCCTTGCAAGTGTGATATTGAGATATATGTTTGGACATCAGTATCACAATTCATGATGATCGGTTTGACTTCAGTGTCATAATTCATGATTGATTTAGAATTGAACTGCTACAACTTAACAACTAAATAAATCATTTACCACATTAGTAAAGAACACTGTCATTCAATAAGGTGCACAGTGTGTTGCATCCTCCCAACAATGAGCCAAAAATAACTAGCAATATCTAGCAATGTTGTTGTCTTTGAAAACGTTCATAAAAAAAAAAAAAAAAAGAGTGAGACAGAACTACTGCTAAAAAACAAATAACTAATTAACAGCAATGGAGTCATATAAAAATAAACAAGCATGCTCCTAGACATTTATCTACCTCTCTCACGGCATAAATCACCAAAGCATAATGATGTGTCTGCAATTTTCAGAATCTTCAATATGAAAGTGATTTTTTTTAAATATCAAGTTTTGCTGGAGTCTGAGAGCTTGTCCCAGCAACTCCAAGATGTAGATTCTAGTGTTACAGAGAACCCTGATTTTAGTGAATACTTTGACAGCCATTAGTGGGTTCCACTACCAATGTCTGTTTTAGTGAACGCTTGGACAGCCTTTAGTGGGTTCCACTACCAATGTCTGTTTTACATTGTGGATTATCCCCCACACCAGTTATTTGTTTTCCTACACATCTAATCCACAGGGGTCATCCCTCCATGGTGTGAACTCCTGATGCTTCTTACAAACAACATTCCACAAATACCAGTCCATCTCCAATTTTACTTATGATGGGGGAACAGAGTCTTATTAGCAATGATAAAGACCCATTGTACACAGACATTTATCCTATAATCTAATCGGATTTCCTCCCGCATTTTTAGGGTATCTTTTAATTCATTATTCAGAGTAGTTTTTTTGTTAACTGTTAATTTGTGTCAAACTGACAAGGGGTGGAGGATATTCACATTCGCAAACGAGATAATATATCCCGATATTGTGCTAATTTCTTCTGACATTTTTCATTCATATGAATAAACATTCAGAAACAAGTACCAGCAAAACATTTGATAATTATCATTTTGACAACAAAGCTATGAAATTTAGACATGTGCTGGCAATCTTCTTTGAGCAGTTTTTTTTTCAATAAATAAACATTAAGATATAATATATATGTTGATGATTTGTAATATATCTTTGGAGGCTCACTTAATTAGAATACTTCCTCCAAAAATTACATACATTAATACTAGTAATCACAAATAGCAAGTATTGCAAATATTCAGCAATAGCTGGGTGTGTGCATTTTGAAACAAAAATACATAATGGACCCAAGACATGTGTTGCACATTTAATTTCCAGCAAACTGAAAGCCATCAAGAGAAGTATGTATAGGTTAGAAACTCCATAAAACCCTATCTATAAATTTTGGATTGCACAATAAGTTGGAGTGTCTTACTGTGCTAGAGTTTCCACTCCCTGTTCCTTGTACACCATCTCTGCACGAATCTGCTCTAATTCCCGTTTAAGGCGCGAGACCCTGTTTTTGGCCAGGTTAACATCGGACTTGAGTAAGTCAGGGTCATATTTAGCACTGCCAACACTCGAGTTGGAATTCACTGAAAAAAAGAAGAATATTGTCATATCAACAAGGTACAGAACACAGCTTATGTACGTTTCTGATATATACTGTAAAATGAGAATATTTAGTGCACTATTTATTTTAGCGTCTTTAGCGCAGATGTACAATTGCGCTAAATTAAGTTGTGCGCTAAAAGGTTTTCATTAACATAAAATTATTGACCAGGTGGTATAGCTGTACTAAAATAAGGTTGTCATTGCTGATTCTACTAATATATGTTTGCGCCAAATATTCTCGCTTTACAGTATACAAAACTGATTCAAAGCATTCTTGACCTGAATGAAAAATGCACTAAAGTGTGTATTGCTATTTTGCAATTTGACATTAGTAATAATATATTATTGAGTTTATCATGAAAAATGAAAGAGTATCTGGGAATTCACTTTGAAAGTTAAATACAAATGGAAAGAATTTTCTATGAAGTATAGTATAATTAACATCATTACTGTATATTGTGCATACGTATGTGTTTAATGTTCATATCTTCATGAATGTCTGAATTTACTTACAACTTGTCCTTGATGACTTCCATCCACCAAGCGTGTCATTTAAATGTTCAAATTCATCCTTAGCCAGCTGAAGTCTCTGCTCTTTGACTGAGAAAATCTCTCTCTTTGCCTGTAAAAGCAAATCAAATGACTATGTATGGTATGGGTGTAATGTAGCCTATAAATGACTTTCAATGGGTCACACCGTCACAATGCTCATCTGATCAAATTATTTCCACAAACGATGACAGGCATCTTGCATTAAAATCAACCATTCTTCATCTTCTTATATATAATTTATAAAGTAGGTAATCTATACTTATGATATTTCTACCAAAGATTTGTAGATGTAGCGGTTCAAGAGAATATTTTTAATCATTCACCTTAACACTGCATATACTCATGCTCAAGACTCAATATAGTGGACCCAGACTCAATATAGTGGACTCAAAACTCAAATAGTGGACCCAAGACTCAACTAATAGTGGACCCAGACTCAATATAGTGGACCCCAGACTCAATATAGTGGACCCAGACTCAATATAGTGGACCAGACTCAATAGTGACCAAGACTCAATATAGTGACCTCAGACTCAATATAGTGGACCCCAGACTCAATATATGGACCCAGACTCATATAGTGGACCCAGACTCAATATAGTGACCCAAGACTCAATATAGTGGACCCAAGACTCAATATAGTGGACCTCAGACTCAATATAGCCTGCTGCGGCATTCTCGCCAACACTATGTGTGTTATGCTATAAACATAAGATGTGACTGCAAACATTTGTCAGTGATGTATATTCAATAATTATGACAAACCCCTCTTTTGTTATCTACCAAGATTTGACTTTCAGCAGACAGATTGTTCTAAAATCTAGTCTGATTTTCACATATCAAATCATTTGAATTCTAGTATTGCAATTCAGGAATGATGCGCTGGGGTGTCACAATCAATATATTATACAGTATCATTACACCAATACAAAATCACAATGACATAGACATGATGTCATCACAGGGACGTAACCAGGAATTTCCAATGGGGGGTGCACAAGACTAAGGCTAGGCGTCTTGGGGCCCATTTAGCCCTCCCAGCTAATCTAGGGTTAGCCCTGGTAGGGGGCAAAGTCCCCGGAAGCTGATGGATTTTAAGCATTTTCATAGGATATGGAGGCCTCCAGAGGATCCAGGACGGGCCTTGTTAGGGGGTCCAGGACCTTGGTAGGGGGTCCAGGGGGCTTCGCAAGCTGAAAGGTTTTGGCATTTTCATTTTGAAATGGGGGTGCACATGCACCCAGTGCAACCCCCCCCCCCTGGTTACGGCCTTGCATCACAATAGAACATGTATTGGTGGTATTGGTGTGTATAATTCATCATTACGATACTGTAATACAGTTGTAAGTTATCTAATCTAGAATGATTTTGACTGTGGCATAAATCTGAAAGTATTTCAAACCCTTAATTATTCTAGCAAGTTTCATTTGCTACTTTTACACTGTTGATGAATTGCGATCCAATACAGAGGATTTTGTGATTTTGATACTAAATATACAATCACCAAAAATAATACTAAATATACAACCTCTGTAAAATAAACAACAGAAAATTATGAAATGAAAACTATGAAACCTAAAAACAGTAAAAAGTTATCAAAGTCATGAAAACTATACTGTGATACATGTTATATTAATTAATATTGCATGTTTGTATTGTGATGGTTATCATACTGTGATGTAGCCCACAATACTTGGACCTACATCACAATTCATGATAATGTGTCACATCACAATGCCAATTTAACCATTCAGGTTAAACAGTCCAGCCAAGGCAATTTCTTGGAAACACCTGACAATTAAGTACTGCAATCCCAAGAGACCACTCACATCCCACTGTGAATCAATTATAGATATTTGACAAAATGAATTTCTGTTATCTGATGAAATTGCAACAATATATCATGTGACCATACAATGATAAACATTGTTTTATTGATCCAAAACCCAATGTGTTAAAGTAAGAACATTTATACAAATTTAATACAAATTAAATTTTGCTCCAATTTCAAATGCATTGGTATATAAGGAAACAGGTGCTTTATTGACCAAACTGTATCTAAATTGCAAAAACAAGTCTTTTACTCTCATTGACATCACTTTTCTAGGGACGATAATTATTGATTGCATTCATCTATGGAACTGAAATTGTTTTATCGTAAAACTATGGACATGATATCGACCCTAAGAACAGTGATATTGACTGAGGTGAAGTTAAGGTCAGTCTCATGTCCCCCTCCCTTTTTTTTTTATACAAAGGATAATTCTTCTTATTAAAAACAAACGTCAGTAATTGTTTATAATTATACGACAATATCTACATTCCTTCATTGCTTATATGAAATGTTTCCACATCACACAGGTGACATTACATTGCAAATAATAATTACGTTGGCACTTTAAGGAACAATAAAAGAAGATACACAATGCAAATCGAAGCAGCTACAATTTAGAAAGGCACCATGACAATCTCACACATGCAGGCAAGGGGAATATATAATAACAACCTGAAACAAAGGAGTTGGACTGCTTGTTCGGGATTATAGAGATTTATCCAAACAACTTTCCTTGGATAAAGCCAATAAAGGTGCAATACTTCAGCCATTCATAGAATAACAAATGGTTTTGAGGCTGATATCAAATTCCAGTTGCTAGCAGCACAAATCTCGGACAAATTAAATTGATCTGGCCTAACTGTCAGTCTCCCACATCAAATACATGTGGTTATTTGTTATTGCCAGCCATCTACATTTATAAATCTATATGAATAAATATGCATTTGTCTTCTGCAAAAAATTCATCTGATTTGATACTGCCATAGCTCATCAGAAAACAGCTAGAAAATACTTTGAAATTGAGGTGAAACTAAATAAATCACAAGCCTGCTCAACATTTTGCCACTGAACAGGCAGATGAGCTGAACATATGCAGTGAACAGGCACCCAGAGTATATCAAAGGTACCAGTAGAGAATAGGTCTTCAATCTAAGCATTAGTACAATAAAGAACATGGATTCATGTGTTGTGATAATGGTATTGTCACTGAAAATGAAACACAATTTTTTAATACATGAATTGAAAATAAAGTCAATTTTCGTTGACGTCTCCAAAAAATCAGAAAATACATGGAAGACATTTTCAATAATTCTTCATAAAATTTGCTTTTATATCAGTTTTGGATGAGTATTTTTTCTATTCTGCAACTTAAAGCAACTGAAATTGAAAACGAACAAAGCAACCTCTCCCTCTCCAATAAATCTTGCATCAAAACATCCATTTTTTTTAACCTACAAATGTAGCAAATTTAAAAGAACACCTGAATGATATAATTTGGCAAGTAGAAGAAAACTGAAATTTGAGTCATTAGATGCTGGTTGACAGGAGATTTCTGCGAGAGAGACCACCAAAGTAGACTATGATGTGTGTGTGTGTGTAAACATCAAAGCATGCCACTATACAGCACGAAATACAAAACGAGCAAGCAGTATAATTTTTTTTGTATTTTATGATGTGTACAAAGGTGTGAGATCTGTTGAACACTGATGAGTTGTCTCTCGGTAAGACATATAGTCAATCATTTCAACAAGCAAACTTATACATCATTTTAAATAAAATTACTGGTGTAACACCAGAAAACAGACAACAATCTATTAGGTAACTCATCCATTTTGTGTGAAGCCTGGCTTGCACGATGCCTAGTGACAATTACAGGTGTATTTTGACAGGTGTGTATGACTGGGTTGTGTTACCTGGAGGTCCTCCTGAGCGGTGACCAGGTATTCCTTCAGCATCATTTCCTGCTGCTCTCGCCATTGCTGTCTTGGGTCTTCAAGCTGATTCGTTTCTGAAAATACATTAAAAGTTGTATATAATATCCATTATGGATGCAAAAAAAAACCTTTCTGGGCATTCTAATGGCTAACAGAATTATGTAAATGGTGGATGAAGTGCAGTTAGTTATAATTCAGCCTGAATCTCAGAGTTATCCTCTGAGGACTGACAGAAACAATTAATAGAAGGCATTAATAGATAAAATACAACTAATGAGTCCCTTAATTAACTGCATGCAGTAAGACTCCACTATGATTATGTCTGTAGGACTGATTAATCATTCATGTTCCTTTGATCAAACTTTGGACAGTCAGGACAGATCTAATGCATGAAGATCTATAAATGCATAATATATCCTACTGAATTTCACCATCATGAAACCGAATCTAAGACAAGATATTCAACTAATGACAAGAATTTCACATAAAAAGATAAGTTATTGGAGTTTATAGATTTGATGCCACTCCATCAGATCATAAACAGTCAGCCAGATTTCTATACAGTGTAAGCGAGTGCAGAAACAGGGCAGCTCTGCCAGTAAGAAATATCACTCGCAACCCTCCTGACTTCCCATGTCATCACCACCACACATATGGGAAGCCGTTTCTATTGTAAACAACAATTCCAAATATTTCCCCGCACAGAAGTATCTGTACACCACAGCTAGATCTCTGAACTTCCTCGGTTATTTGTCCTTGATCAATTAAGAATCAAAAGAAAATTAACATGTACAATTGCGGAGACTTCCAAACATCCAACTTACAAAACATTAGGGCTGGGTATATATCTAGAAAAGTTTGATACCCTGTGTATTGCGATATAAAGCAACGATATCTGATACATATTGACCATACAATTTAATTACACTTAATTTTGAGGATTAAAATCAATAAATAATAACAAATATAAAGCTTCATCTTTTTCTTTTGTTTCATTCACATATCGTTGTTTGAATTATCACAAAAGACAAATAGATGCATGTTTGTTTTTTATTCCCCCCCCCCACAAAAACAAGGGCATCCACTTGCTCTGGCTTTAGACAAGCCCTAGCTGCTGATATATCCTGTTGCACTAAAAACTTGCTCCAAGCCTGAGTCTAAGGCATCAGACAAAATCATTTATTTTTTTTTCAGGATGAAAATTCACATCTCGATAGTCGATACATCTCTTTTGGTATGCAGTCATGATGCAAATGACATTTAGATAGTTCATTCATATAAATTCAATTTTATTTGTTAACTTGTTCAAAAAATCTTGCTGTTAGATCCGTTAATAACAAATCTTTTTATAAAAAATGCTATTGATGAGGCTTGCGGTATCAATTGTCGCATTGCTCAAAAATACCGATTTTTATCGATAACCGATATACTGATCCAGCACTATAGAATATGTATCAAATTCATGCACATCTTTAGAATACAGATAGTCTATGAATTGTAGACCAACCTTCAACTACATGTACAACTTTTAGGGTGATTCGACTAACACCTTCAGAGTGATCCAACTACAATGTTCAGAGTGATCCAACTACAACCGCCAGAGTGATCCAAATACAACCTTCAGAGTGATCCGACTACAACCTNTGAGTGATCCAACTACAACCTTCAGAGCAATCTGACTACAACCACTACAACCTTCAGAGTGATCCGACTACAACCTTCTGAGTGATCCAACTACTACCTTCCCGGTGATCCAACTACAACCTTCAGAGTGATCCAACTACAACCTTCCGAGTGATCCAACTAAAACCTTCATAGTGATCCAACTACAACCTTTAGGTCAGAGTGATCCAAAATTTTAAAACCTTCAGAGGATCAACTACAGTGTTTTGTAAGGTTCTCGGACAAGTCCCGTAAAAATCGTTGTGCCGATATAAAAAAGCTATACAATTGGACCAAATGCTGAAAACAATTCCAGACTTGTTTCTATCAGTCAGTTTTTAATTATGAATTAGAATTAAATCTTCTTGCACGATCAATCTTTATCGTCAGTAAGTTAGTAACAGCAAATTCAATTTCTTCTCGGAAGCTTCGGGTTCATCGTATGCTAATGTTCATCGGAATATCAGTTTGGTTCTCTTTCCTGCTTTTCCGGTCTGAAATAGAACGATGTGAGCATGTTGATTAAGTATTAAATAATGCGAGTTTTTAAAAATGCAACAAAGACAGAAAAGTAAAGAAGAATGTCTAACTAATGATTTATTGTATATGTAAACCTTATGATTTAATTGCTTTGAGTAAAACTTTGAATGAGAGGTGAGGCAGACGGGTCGTCGAACCCACAAGTTTTCTCTCAATTATATTGTAAACTGCGCAAATTTAACGATAATGCAATGTTTTATTGAACATGACAGAACAGGTCGTTTTTCAAAGCTATATTAAAAAAAAAAATCAAAACCACAAATTAAAAAAAAAAAATAAATAATAAATATGACATGTATTCATATAAAACATTTGGTCCAGTAAAATTATGACCGTCGGTAAATCTTTTTGACCATATGGACCAATGTCTGGTTAAAGTTCTGAGGCTGACGAACACTGCAAACTACAACCTTCAGAGTGATCCAACTACAATGTTCCTACTGATTTTACCCCACCCTTTAGAGTGATCTGACTACAACCTTTCATGTCATCTAATTACACCCTATGGAATGATCTAACTACAACCTTTAAAGTTTGTAATGAAAACATTTTATTACATATTTCACTAGTATATTAATTGATCATCTGAAACATGGTAATCTCCATGCACATGTGTACAATGCAATGAAACCTGGTAAAAATGGACCTACAGAGAAAACGATAGATGTTTAATTGATGCTGCCATCTGTTTTTTGTCAAAATTGTTCATTTACAAGTGCTCTGTAAAATAAAGCGACTGAAAAGCATGTATGTATGAAATATTTCATCAACTACTGATAATCTGCTTAATGTTTCACTGCCTATAGGTTAAAATAATGTTGGCATGAATTGTGGTCAATGAAATATAAGAAATTTGTAATTTCCTATCAATAATATATCTAATGAATATAGTACATCTACATGCATATATCACTGTGAAAAATAAGCTTCACTAGATATTGATTGTATGACCTGTACTAGTGGACTTGGAATGCAAGTATTTTATACATGTATGATTATCAGGATTGCATACATGTATGCCATGTGCATGTAAATAAAAAAAAAAATAAATACATGTACTAATCTATCCCACTGGACAAAGAGATGACTTTATTTATAAACTCACTTTCATTTTGTGTAAACTAAAATGTTATAGAAATTTATATAAAGTTAAGGAAAGTGTACTGTTTGATATATATATATACACAATTGTACTTAAAATGTGAATTTTCAATTCATATGATTCTCTGATATTGACTTTGAGACTAATTATGGATTAACAAATCATATACATTGTAGTTCTGTATGTCAATGGTGGTTGGTTGGTCGTTGGTTGGGGGGGTTGATCAGGGGGCGGCGCAGTTACATCTAGATGTGTGTAGTATGTAGAGAGGGTGGTGTTGTATCGTTGATACGTACGTTGATTGTGGTTGATGAAGTATACTCCTATTTGTTGGTCCACACACTCCTCCCAGCCATAAGGCAGCTCATCTCCTACACAGTCTGCAAAGGACTGGGGCTTGGTGTATCTACAAAATAACACTCCAACAACTAGAAACACACACATCAATCACAAATTTTTCTCAAAAATTGCAGTATTTGAATACATAATTAGTTTCATTTGTGGTCAATTATACCTGTACAAAATGGTCAGAGCAAGGAATTTAAAATGAGAAATTGACCATATGTGAATCATTAATTGAGCGCATCCAAATTTTCTAAATTCCAGTATTTGAATACAAAATTAGTGTCGGTGATAGCCATTTGTATTCTGAACAACACACAATCAACAATGTAAGGAACTTTAAATGAAAAAAAGATTCTTTTATTTCTTTTCCCCTAAATCAAATTCATTTCTCAAGAGTCGTTTCCTTCAATGAAATAATCTTTTTTTAAAAATATATTAAATTAAAGTGCTTTTTGTGTTAACCAATCCACTTAGAAACCTAAATATATAAACAAGTACATTTGACAAGCTCAAATTTGGCATTCCTAATTTCATTTTAGTGTATTGCCCTGGGACATTTTTGTATTGGTGTGCAAAAGCAAACAAACAGTATATTTTGACTAAAATCCTGATCTGCCCGTGCTTTAAACTTTCTTCTATACCATGCAATCAATCTTTGACATACTTGGAATTCTTTGTTAACACATTGATCATGCCAATAATCGGAGATAAAAGAAACATTGAATGGAGTTGTAATGCCATAAACAATAATTCAGTCTGTTCCTTTTGTTACTGATGCATGGAGTCACAATTTTCTTTTTTGGTTCTGCCCAAATATTGATCATTTATGGCTATTTTTCTGTTGTTTTTTGGCAGACATATTGAATTTTTTTTTTAAACAGTGAGAATAGATGTTTTGATGCAATGTTGAAGATTCTAATCATATTTTTTCTTTCAAATGACATGTTTGCAATAAAAATAAATGTTTGTTAGATTAATCATAGGCATTATGGCTAACCCATCATCATTATCATTTCTTGCATTCTTCAGAGTGCATAATAGCAAGTAATGAAATAATTAAACATACTTGTGGTAAAATGTCATTACTAAGAATAAAGCAAAAACTTCTATCCTTTTTTTTTTTGAAAATATAAATTGGATCTTATTTACAAGTCATGGTGTTTCATATACATCAAGAAATTAGTTCACACATAAATATAAAAGTGTACTCAACTATGATAAAAAGGGATGTCTGTTTTTTAAATTCTTTGTTCACCTATTTTGTTATTACAGAAATACTTCTAGACTGTGATACACTAATGACACTATCCCCGTCTGTAAAGACAAGCTATTACATCCTTAGTTGCAAAACCCCAAATACGAATTCCAGCAGTAGAAATATTTAATCAAGTGTTGTTCCTTTATTTTCTTAAAACTTTGAGATATCTTACAGTTATGATTGTCAAATCTACATTCTTTATAAACAGATCAAAATGTGATTGAATCAAGTTTCCATTCATCCCCTACATTTCTCCTTGTTATAAAACCACTCAAGCTGAACGTCATAAACAATCAAAAGAAAATCTTAGGCACTGTTCTAAATCCAGGTTCTCTTTGTTACCAACATTTAATACTCTGATGTGCTCTTGGTAAGGATTAAAGACACTCAGTTAAGAAAACGAAATGAATTCATATACATCATGCATGCCAGGGTGATACAGTAATTATATTGAATTTAGTGCATTGAATAATAGGTATATTGTACCTCTTATCATGAATGAATTTCACACTTGAATGAAGCGTTCATAGTATATAATACCAGTCCTTACAAAAAAGGAAGCAAAAACAATTTTTTGGGCAAATAAAATTTAAGGATGAAATCTGATAGATAGTCAATCAGTATTTCAAATGCAAAATGTGGCTAAATTCATTTAGGAAATTCCTCACCAAAACTAATCTGAGAGAAACATTGACATAATATGGAAAAGTCTCAAGAGTTCAATTTTCTGATGACAATTCAATGGTCCAGCATGGCACCCAAAAGTTGGACATCTTTAAAATATGTGGCCCTTAATTAAATACTTCAATATCATTTGTGATAAAATGATAAAAATACTTCACATTTTTAAAGTATTTCAACATTTAATTGCTTCATGCATTTTTTACTAGAATTATACCCCCACCCCACCCCACAATACTGGCATATTTCAAAAAGCATAGAATATCATTAATAATACTGAACATGTATGCAACGATAATGTTCAGACAAATTTTGATAATGTACTTTTCTGTTTTACCATCTTCCAAAAATGTAAACAAAACAATACAAGACTAAGAATTAAGCAAGTCATTTTTGGTGTGGATAAGTAAACAGTTCAGAACTTCAGAGGGGAATAGTGGGGCTCTACCTGGCCTCATTTTATTTGATTTGGCATTAACAACACCATTGCATCAAGGATACATTCTTGACTGATACCTATATATAAAGTCAAAAATATCTGTTATGTTTTTGCTAACAAGCAAGACAAAAATAATGGTAGGTAGGTAAGAAATGAATATTTTTTCTCAAACTTTATTTTCAGAGTACACAAAAGAACCATACCAATCACAATCTCCTTGCAGGTTTAATGACATACTGAGAGTTTATCACTATCAATTAAACTTTGTAAGAATTGTTGGTACATGTTTTTTGTTTGTTTTATCATTATTATCATCATCTACATAAAAATAAATGGAAGCATTGAGAATGACATTTTTTTTCTACAGTCTACTTTTTCATGAATGCATACTGCCTACAGTAGTGAATTCTTGAGAAAGGAGAGTTTTCTTCTCGTTTAATTAGTAAGATCTAGTGTTAATAATAACAACTAAGTTCTGATCGATATCAAATTGCTAAAAACCTGTTTCTTCTACGAGATATATTAAGGCCAAAAATAAAAATAGTTGGTGGTTTTCCGCTAACGTCATACCCGAAAAATTATGGTAGTAGGTAGGAAATACATTTATATTTATTTTTTAAATTTTATATTACAATAGTAAGGCGAAAACACATTACAGTTTAATAAACGTCGCAACAATTAAAGTCATCTTACACCTTACTGATTCATTACGATTTTATATGTACAATTAACTACTGGAATTTCTATGATTTTATACTTGAAGTCTTGTTTTCAGTAACAAAAACATATCACGTACAAGCTTGGACAGCCGTATAACAAAACGGGAACAGGACTAGGAACTTAATATTTATCCAGAAAAAGTACAAGTTTTTCCCTCAAAAATTAAAGTAAATGTTTAGAGGTTCTGGGCTATAATTTTAGGGTCGGTATCGGTGCGGAAACCAACACATTTGTATTGTGGCCTAACTATTTCCCATGCCATGATTTGTCATTCATACTAAGTAAATAATTCTTAATTTCAGTCAGGAAAAATTCAATACCT
This sequence comes from Ostrea lurida, assembly GCA_903981925.1. Lineage (NCBI taxonomy): Eukaryota > Metazoa > Mollusca > Bivalvia > Ostreida > Ostreidae > Ostrea > Ostrea lurida. Next base: position 18,596 of record CAJDSM010038708.1, read on the forward strand.
TACAAGTTACAACAACATTCTTATGTCCATTTGGGCAGTAACAGAATGTCAAAGCTGTCAACATGTCACACACAAGTTGCTGATGGTAATAAAAATGCAAGTTGCTGATGGTAATAAAACCCCTGGTATTCAGAGGAACGCATTCCTTGGTACTACTTGGTGTACTTGTTCCCGTCAACACTCAATGACAAAAAATACACAAAAAAAGACCGTATAATGCTATTATCATAAATGCTGTACTACTTTCCTACTGTACACTGTAGCCACTGTCTGAATGTCAGTCAGAGTTCTTAATCAAAACAATACAATTCGAAAAATGCAGGTAACGATTTACTTCCCTTGTCGGAACGCAGCCTTTCATCAATATACATTCTGAATCTGATAAAAGGTGCAAAATCAATTTCGACAAAAGGTATATCAACTTTCTTTCACAGGGACTGTACTATGTGTTCTGAAAAGTTGCTTTAATTACAAAACAAGGTTTGACGACGTACAAGGTGCTACGATACAGGGGGGAAACGCCAGGAATATCTCACCTGTCCCGTGGATCGATCCAAGTTGTTTGATGGGTGTTATGGTCTATAAAAAACTTTTTTCCATCAAAATCTAAACATTCCTCCCAGCCTTCGGGAAGGGGTAGCTCCCCCTTTCCTCTCTTTGGCATATCAACTCAATGTTTTGCTTTGCACAATCCATGGACCTGCACGTCTAAATCCTAAGCGAACCACCATTTTCTTTTTTCAGCAATTAGCATATATGACGTCAGTCATTTGTCATGCATTAGCCAATCAGATGTGCATTGGAATCCCGCGAAATACCCTCAGAGTAGTAAAGTTAGGTAAACTTTCCATAGCAGTTCTGGGAAAATTAGATCTACTAGCCCCTATTAGTTTTCAACTGTTTCAGGATTGTTATGATTTTTTAAAATTACATTATTCAAGGCCAATAGATTAACCTACTCAAATTTGCAGGCCGGATTGTCGTTTAGATTTCACTCAAAACATTTCGATCGGTATCCCTTCCTT
>CAJDSM010038709.1:0-15104 GCA_903981925.1 Ostrea lurida
GTAATACGAAGAATAGAGAGCCATATTAACTGGATCGTGCTAAAAATGGCTACGACAACTCCGCGATGACGCATATACTTGCTCAATAGACTGGCGTTCTGTCCAGCCTTCCAGGAGGTTTCGGGCAAATGGGACCCTAACAATGTAGTAATTCCTGGCGTGGAGGAGCAATTCACTATCTGAAGGGGAAAACTTATATAACACCCATAGAACTACTTGTACTGCATTGTCAAAACAAGATTGAATAATTCTTTCAAAGCTTTTGCTATTAGGACCCCTAATCGTGACTTATGGGAAGTGTTTTATTTCCTTATTTGACAAATACTGGACAGGCGGGGCTCGCATCAGAACTTTGATAAAAACCGTTTTGTTTTAAGATTCCACTCTATACCTTAGTCTGTGAGCTAGGTAATCCGTGTCCTGGGAGGAGGGTTGTCAATTTTAGATACACTAGAGGGTATAATTGTATGATTGAATATATTTTCAAATCCCAAAAATCACGGGAATATCTCAAGGACTTTCAGGGGGGCTTTGACACCCTGGAATCCCAACAGAGGCGATTGGCCCTGGAACATCTGGTGTGCCTTTAAGGTGCGGCCTAGAACTCTCTGTTCTGCAATAAAGAAATTCTCACGACCGCTACTATAACTATGAATTCCGGATACCTGCCCTGAATCTATGTTACTTTTTTACATCATTAGGCAGAAATGTACGATTTATTTACAAGATAAATAAAAGATATTGATTTATTTTTAGTTACGTTGCCAATACAAAAAAATCTCTTTTCATTTTCTCGTAACTAATTTGAATAAGTTACAGGTACGTGATAATGAGAACTAGCACGCAACAAAATTAATAAATTACAGCATGCGTTTGGTCCAGTTCATTTAAACAATTCACACAAAAATTCTATGTCGAGGGATATTGTGATATCGATTCACTAATTTAGTAATACAGTATTATTTCTTGTTCTGGACAGTACAGATGTACAATTTTAATGGACATTGCAACTCACTTTCCCAAGGACATTCTGAGCATTTTTACTTGGTAAACATACTAATGAGACATATATATAACAATGCCATATACGCAAACTCTAAAGCTACACTAGTATACTTATCTGTCCTTTTTGAGAACTTTTATGATATGAATTTCTAAGATATAAACTAAGGTAGAAAGATTCTACTCTGGACTTTCCCTCAGACAAAACCCGGAATACAGAAACTTGAATTATATGTTAAATGTGGGATGTTTGCCACATCACAGAACCGTCTTTGTTCCACTCGTAACTAAATGGATTGAGTAGTGAACTCCAGTAAACCATCGCCACTTCTAGCATCTCAAAATTTGAAAAATAAAAAAATCGATTGCTTGTATCAACATTAACAACATCCCTCAACCATAATAAAGTACAGTCCTGTATTTCCGCCTTACTTTTAAGAGAAGATCCACACTTGTTATTTTCATTAGACTATACATTCCACTATATTCGCTCCAATTATTTAATTACAAACAGACGTGCAAGTGCCTAGAATATTGACATTACAAACGGAATCCTCCAAAGTGTCATGTTCTCTTTCCTCATTTAATTATAGTGCTCGCGGTCATTATTACGGGGCGAATAAAATATAGTCCAAAATGAGGATTCAAGTCCCTTTATTTTGGAAGGGTCCTAAATTTCGGAGAACCTCGCTCAGTTTAAATGGCGAACATAATTCATGATCTTATCATGATTCTGTGGAAGAATACGCCAGAGCTGTGACTAAATTCTGAGGGAGGAGAAGTTGAACACTTTGTCGAATGGGATAAAAAGTATTGGAGTTTAATTTAAAATCGCCCGTATTCACACATATTTTACGGGGAAAATGCGCTATTTATCCTCTGTTTTTAAGAAACCAGTAAGTGTGTGAATGATGTTAAAAATAGAACTACACATTGGAAAGATTTTGTAACTGTTCGATTGGATGAAGTACGTATGACGACAACATGTCTTTGTCTTGATTACATAACGATGTGTCTCTATTATAATTTGTCTTTTAAATGACGGAAGGGTTATCTTCAACATCTGGCGCAATCTGCAATAAACTTTGCTTACACTCTAGCTAGCACAATTTACACAATACATTAAATTGAAACACTTCATTCACCTAAAATCACTTTACTGTTTTAAACACTTTCAAATTCCGAAGAATAAGGATCAATTCTGAGATTACCAATAACAATCATATTAACTTAATTGGATTGCCGCGAATGTTGACTCAAAACTCATCCTTCAATCATAACATAGCATAAATACGCTGGCTTCTGCATGTAAGAATCGCTAATACTATCAATACCTCTTTCTTCTGAACTTTTTGGACTAAACTCCTAAACTCACTAGCTATCAAAGATACTTCTTTTCAGAGATATGGTTACCAACTACATACTTCCATGAAGTGGTGTCAATCAGATGTGGATTTTAAAAAACTCTAAAGAGCTTTTTGGGATAACTATAAATTCATCACAAGAATTATTAATAAACTTTAATGACGGCTGCATACAATAAACGTATGATGTATTACTACTCACTGCTAAACTGGTACATACAGACGCGTATTGCGCTACGAATACAAATTAAAATACTAGGCTATTTTTCAGTCATTAGATAATATGCTTGTTATAAAGTCAAAACGGCACCTCGAAAGATACGAATTCTCTTTCTAGTCGTTGGGAAACATAGCACCATATTAAATTAGTTAGAAAACACTCTTGTAGTGCCCCACAAGTACATAAATGCTGAAGTAGATACTCTAGAGTAGCATGCTTGGGTTTGATCGGTATTATAGATAATATTTATGTAGTCTTTGGATGACGCAGTGTCGTCCAACAATGCCGTAGTGTTATTGCCACTATGAGGCACTAATTGGCCCCCTTTAAAGTTGCGCTAAGACTTATTTGATTAGATATTTTCATATGAAGCAAGAATTGTATCAAGAATACTGTTACGTCTGTGCACTACACACACAGCACTAAAAACTTGACTGCTGAAACTTACAACTTACTATATGGTATATTGATGAATAGTGCTATAATTAACAATAATAATCCATTTCACAATTATGTCATTTGATATATCCCGAGAAACTCGACATATAGGACACCAATGAATCTGACATATCTCTTTCATATTTGGGACATTGATTACTTAAATCTGACTCTAAATAAGGCGACTGACAAACTACATTTAGTGGAATCGATAATGAGTGATGACTCTTTGAGACTTGCAATCGTACAACTTACTATTTTCTATGTAGTAATTATCCCCTAGGATCACCATGCTTAGGGGTGTATTATCTCTCCAGTTGAATTCTCGATAGCCAGCATGCTATGGTAAATGCGGATCTTTTAAAGGAGAGGCCAACTATAACAAAAAAGTTGAATGCTGTAGGGTTAAACGAATCTCGTTTACTAGATCATCATTTCGCAAATTCTACGAGTGATATAATGGATGACACTTGTTTCGCCGATTACAAATTATACTAATTAGTGTTGGCTCGATTTGTTTCATTAATCTTTGTTGATGACTGTCATTCTCCTCTACATTGACTACGGGTAATTCCCGTCTAGTTTATTTCGATTAAGGCTCAGGCGGGTTGACGGATCAGCTGCAGAGGATGCTTATTCCATCCATTGGCTTGATCCTACCTTCGCTTTTGTGGGAGGTCCGTTGTTGCCTTACAACCTGATTTTGTATATGTTTTAGTTGGTGATATACATGAGTTACGTTTGAACATACAATGTGTACGATCTTGTCTCTTTTTGTGTTGTTAATGATATATCAATGAAAATCGTTGTGCATAATTTTCCATAGATATCTAAAATAACCAATACAAATATTAAGTCAAATGAATGCAATTAAGCTCAGTTCTCTACATATATAATTATTAGTGGACGGGATGTTTAAGTATTACAACTGACCAAAACAGAAAGGTACAAAACCATATGTGGGGTCCTGTCTATATTGGGCTTGGACATTTCTTTTAATTCCTACAGAGACAAATCACTCTTTTACTCATACTAAATTGTGCGAAGTACAATGTATTACACGTAATTCAAAGTCCCAAAACACATACCAAAAATCGAGTGTAGGCAACACAGAAATCTCGACAAAAGCGAAAGGCTAGGGTCAGGCTGCATGGAGAGTAAGCCATCCTCTGCTGACCGGTCACAACCCGCCGTGATGCCTTAGTCGACACAAAGTATAACAGGGTTACCCGTTCGTCAAAAATGTAAAGGCACAAGATTAAATTGAACAGTGGATCAATCTCTAAGTCCTATAATAGTGATCAAAAAAGAGAGATTGGCAACACGGACCCCTGGACAACACACCAGGTGAGGATAGGGCCCTAGGAGGAAGTAAGCATCCCCTAGTTGACCCGGTACTTACGAAAACAAGAGGTTGGGCGCAATCACTGGACTCCTGGACACGCGCAGAGGTGGGAATCCAGGTGCCTGAGGGAGGACTAAGCATGCCCGTTTGCCCGGTCAATCTAGTATGAAATGATGAGTCTTATACAAAGGGTGGTTGTTTATTTTCGCTTGTTTTGCGTCAACTGCGGAGAATTATTTCACTCAAGATGAGACGTCCCGTTTGCCGCGTGAAGGGCTGCAACATTTCAGGCCTATGCTCGGAGACTGAGCAGGGCCTTGAGGAGCGGAGAGGATCTCTTTTCGTGCCAAACTGCTTGTGACACGGGCATGGTTTTTTTTTCCCGGTCTCATCCGAATGAACCGCCAGCATTTAGGTCGCTCTCTTAGACACCAAGGGGAATTGCTGTAGGAACTATTCTTAACCGGATCCCCACGGTCTCTGAACAAGGGCAATGACATTCGACACATGAGTCAACTCATGCTTAGGTGATAGAGTGTTTCCAGCGAGATGACTGAACCCTGACCCGATGATAAACATGACGATTCGGTTATAAGAACCTGCAAATCATCAAATTTTTGGTTCAGTAGTTGGCCTCGCTTTAAAAAATCATCACTAGCAATAGCATGGCTCTTGCGTATCGAATCTAACTGGAGGATGACATACAATCTATCAACTATATGCAGCCTGCGAAGTAAGGTGAGTACATTATCATTCTCATCACTAGAAAAGGAAAGTTGACATTGCACAGTCATCACGTTTTATCATCTAATGTAGTGTCAGTCTGCATTAGTAGGTTTATTGTTAAGTGAAATATCCAAAGTCATGAAGCAACTTTTCATTTCGTGTGGTGTCCTTTTCATTCGAGTCGTCAGGATAATCAATGACATAATTTGTGAAATTATGATTGTTAATCTGATACAGGCCATCGTCTATATACTATATTTAGAGGTTGATGAAACAGCAAGTTTTTTGTTTTTTATCCGTAACCAGTTTTTAAAACAAATTTCTGCTTCGTAATGAATATAAAAATAGTCTGCAATAAGGGGGACATATTCAGTGCCCATTAGGAATAGCCAAACATATTGTAGGAAGACAGGTTAATGCCTAATTAATATTTTCTATAAGAAACCGAAGCATGCTCTTAATATCTACTTCGAGAGTACTTGTGTGAGAATCAGAGTGTTTTCTGACAAAATATGTATCTTGGTTTCCAACGACCAGAACTTGTATTTTGGGTGTCGTTTTTGTTAAAAAAGCAATATCAATATCTGAAAAAGCTGAGATTTTAATTCATCGTGGGGAATTGTTGTTATATCAGCGTGGAGAATCATACGTTTGATGCGTCAATTGATGAAAAATCTTCGTGAACTTGAAGTTTTTCTATAAGTTCTTTAAGTAGTTTTTTGCAGGATCCACATCTACTTGCACCACTTCTGGAATATGTAGTGGAACAGTATCTCTAAAGTGACTCTTTAAAAAGCTGTTCGTAGTTTTAGTTAGTAGTAACGGATAGAGGCTTAAGTAGAGCTCTTAACATGGAAATCGCGATGTATCTTTGTAAGGAATTCTTATGCAATTCTCGGAATCAAGTAAAGGTATGGTATATCAATTTGATTGATTTCTTCGGAATCATTGAAAGTCTATCAAAACAGAAAGGAGATTTGAAGAATTTCATAATCTGTAAGGCAAAGATAAGAACGTGATCAATCTCGTAAGTCCTAATATTAACAAAAACAAGAGTTGGGGCAATCACGGACCTCCTGGACAACCAAGGTGGGATCAGTGCCTAGGAGGAGTAAGCATCCCTGTTGACCGGTCACACCCCGCCTGTGAGCCCATAGTCTGATCAGGTAAGTCGAACATCGTAGTCAAATCAGTGTGTGAAAACGGCTTAAACAATGGTTATGAAACATATCAGACACGAGAGCTAATGATAGGTATAATTAGGTAAACTAAATTGTAAAATACGACCATAAGAATTACGAAATGCTGGCTCTTTAAACGTGACTGGTTGAAAACCCGCAACAAATATGTCTGTAAGTAGCTTGCCTGATTCAAAAACTGATTATAACGCAGAACAAGCTCTTTGCGTATCGAATAAGTTGAGAGACAACAAACCGTAATGCACTGGTTTGAGTGAATGTGGGTTTTTGGTTGGGGTTTATATGGAATATTGCTACAGCAATATGGGAAGTTGACGATGGAGAAGCTGAAATCGTCCGTTTTGTCAAAAGTTGAGTAGTTAGTTTGCCGTTTAATGTTCAATGTTCAATAAATAATCCAAGTAGAGAGACATGGAAGATCTGTGCTGTCCTTTATTCTAGTTATCGTTGGGATATCATTGAATCGAAATAATGTATGGAAATCATTGTTTATTGGATAGATAATACATCGTCAATATATCGAAATGTTGAATTAAAGGTCACCGCTAGAGAATTTCTTCTTTTCTGTGTAGAAGCTTTTGAATGCAATTCCTGCTCATAAGAATATAAAATAGGTCATCTAATAGAGAAGCACAATTAGTGCCATTGGAATTCCAACAGTACTGTTGGAAAGACCTGATTGCCGAAAACTACAAAGTATTGTCCAATGAGGAACTCCAGCATTGCTTTACTATCAACTCAGAGTACTGTGTGTAGAATCGGAAGTGGAGTTTGAACAAAAAATAAATTTTTGGAAATGGCTAATCACTACTCTGAATACAAAAAGGCGAAGTTATACATCGTGTCAAAGTAATCATAATCAAAAAAAAAAAAAAAATTCAAATGAGTGTAGGTATACGACCTCCGACAAAAGCGAAGGTACGGATTGGTGTCGTGAAGAGTAATATCCTGCTGACCGGTCACACCCGCCGTGAGCCCTTTGGTCGAAGTAAAGATAAACGGGAATTACCAGTAGTCAATGTCGTAGTAGGAAATGACAGTCTAACAAAGCGGTAGTGAAACAAATCAGTCAAGCATATGGTTAGTGGATACTACTTTGTAATCGCAAACAAGGTCATAATGAATTATATCTTCACATTTTCCATTCCTTTATTTATTTTCCCGTGGGGATCCGGGATAGAATAGGCCCACAGTATCCCCTTGCGTGTCGTAAGAGGCGATTAAATGGGGCGGTCATTCGGATGAGACCGGAAAAACCGAGGTCCCGTGTCACAGCAGGTGTGGCACGAAAAAGATCCCTCCCTGCTCAGAGGCCCCGAGTGCCGAGCATAGGCCTAAATTTTGCAGCCCTTCACCGGCAATGGTGACGTCTCCGAGTGAGTGAAATATTCTCGAGTGGGACGTAAAACAGTAGATAATCAATAATCTTTATTTATTTCAAAGACAATAAATAATATTGTTGAATGATAACATTATTTCCATGACAGTTCTGAGCTACACGTGTAAGTCATAAGTACCGTGGGTCATTGCAAGTAGGAATATCACAATTACATGGATCAGATTATAAATGTTACACTCAAACGTTGTTGAAACTTCGGTCAAGAGAGACAGTTATTAAAGGTGTAGTAGTTAGAAGAAATTGCTGTCGAAAAGAATAACGCTGCGATTGATTTTGCCACACACGGAACATACCAAGATTTCAACAATTCATTTTTCAATTTGTTTAACATTTCTTAAAAGTTTAGACAAACAAACATGCTTCCGCCTAACAGTATTCTGAATACTGTGATTAGAATGGCTCTTCCCTTTTTCCATTTTTGTTAACGAAACAACTGTCTATAATGTTAAAAGGTCTTGATCGTGCGGAATGGTTGTGAAAGTGTTGAAAGGTCATATGCTTTGATGTTGTTGATATGAGAAAGTTCTGCGGTTTAATATTTTTTTAAATCGTAGAGGTTGCAACTTTTAAAGGGAAGTTTACAATGAAGAGCTAAAGTTATCCCGCCCCATTTGTCATAAGTTGACTGATTAGCTTGCCGTTGACTTCTATGATCTTAACAATATTTAAATCCGAAGCAAACGTTGAAGATTCCCCGGTGTCTTTTATTTAGATTTGTTCATCCATTGTAGTATGAAGCATGTGTTTGTTTTAGAAGAAGAATAGTACACGCATTTAGGTTTCACAGCTCGCTCATGTTTACGTTGGTAAGTTTGATCTTTATGACGACCATAAAATTTGTAAAATAACCCTAATCACTCTGTAGAAATATAAAATGGTGAAGTAACAAAGTATTAAACGTAATCATAGTCCCAAAAAACACATACAAAATTGAGTGTTGGGCAACACGGACCTTCAACAAAATGAAGCACATCTGTCAGATTCTCTGGTGTCCTATAGGAATATCAGGGTTTCCCATTTTTTGAGTAAAATAACCCTAATCAATCTGTAGAAATTATAGGAATATCAGGGTTTCCCATTTCTCAAGAACTCAGAGGGTTGCTAAACCAATGGATATTTATGCAAAAGGGCTTGTCCCCTTTTCCACTTGGTGCAATTTTTAAATGTAAAGTAATTGATACATTACCCCATTTATCTGACCAAGAAAAAATGCTTATGGCGGATGTGATCGGTCGAAAGGGGATGCTTACTCCTCATAGGCACCAGGCCCCACCTCTGGTGTATCCAGGAGTCCGTGTTTGCCCGACGCTTGTTTTCTGTTGTGTTTGAGGCTTATGATATTGAATGCTGTTCGTTATTTTTGTCTTTTTATGGGTTTACGTACAAAGCATAGCAATATTAAATGCTCGAAAACATGTAGTAAAGGATGAACATTGCCTTGCAGTTGTTTCAATTTTAAGGGTTTTTTTTTAGATTGGGTTTGATTTGCTTGTCAAGATTTTAGACATGCACGCATACTCAGGCTTTGAAAAACCATTGTTTGTGCCTGCATATTCCATCAATTAGAACTTGACAATCATATCTAGCAGTCATCTATCATAATTTGTGACTAAAATTTGCAATTTGAAAATAATTTGGAGCACATGTTGATAATTATATTAAAGGTTACGGTATATACATGTAAATGTTGGCTTGAATATTATAATCATTAATTATGTTGTCAATAAACTTGCAAATGTCCGTGGGAAATGTGAGTTGCAATTGTCTATTTGATAATTGTACATCTGTCCAACAAAAATAATACTGTATTTATATAACAATTTGTGGAACTCGATATCACAATATCCTCGGACATAGGAGTTTTTGTGTGAATTTGTTAAAATGAATGGAAAACGCATCTGTATAATTTTGATTTTTGTCTGGTTTGATGTCACGTCCTGTGACGTCTATTCAGAGGTAGGTGACGTAGAAGTGAAAAATGATGTTTGGATGCTAATAAAAATATCTAATTATCTTTTATTTCTTCTGAGAATCGTAATGCTGCTATATGAAGTAACATATTCAGGGGCGGATCCAGGAATTCTGGTTAGCATGGGGTCGTGGATTTTTTTTCAGAGGCAGAGGGTTCTAGGGCCGCTTTAGGGTCACCAGGGTAGGGCACGTGGGGGTCCAGGGTGCGAAGCCCCCGGAAGCTCCTGAATATTCGTGATTTTTGGAGTGAAATTTAATCATAATTAACCCTCATAGTTGAAATTACACCCTCTCCAGGGTGCACAAGAAACTAAGGTATAGGATTAAAAGGCTGCTAGTCAGGCCCGCAGCTGATCTAGGAATAACCCTGGTAGGGGTCTAGGAAGCTGAGATATATTTTATTATTTTCATAGTGTCTGGGGGTGTTTTAGGCCCCTAGAGGATAATGGTCTGGTAGGGGTCCATGTGGCGAAGCCTCCGGAAGCTGAGAGGTCTTAGCATTTTTTTGGCGATATTTAGGGTGTCTAGAGGATCCGGAGGTAGGGGCTGGTAAGGGCGTCAGGGGGGAAGCACCCGGAAGCTGAGAGGTTTTAGTATCTTTCAGTTTAAATTGGGGGTCACTGGCACCCAGATATGTGCACATATATTATAATATATATATCTATATATCCCGAGTACCAATCTTTGAAAATATTAGGGGCGGGTGCGCCCCCCACGCCCCCTCTAAATCTCTTTTTTAGGGGGCGTACGCCCGGTACGGCCTTTCCTTGAATCCGAGCCTGATATTCTGTCGTCTAAGATTAATGCATTGGCATCAGCTTGCAATGCTTGGCATGAGTGTGTTTAGTTGAATTCGCGAAAATCAGGACAATTTCCGTAAGTTTATGTGAATGTACTTATCATCTCGACGTCCTGCCGGAGATTTTTGGAAAATTTCAGCTGAATAAGGGAAATATGCATCGCTATATCAATACATCTTCTGCATCATTTTCAATACCACACGGAATTAGCATCGGGTTCGGTCTTCTAATGCAACGGCCACGGTGCAGTCACTCACAGAATATGTATGCGTGAAATACTTCCTTCTTTTTTACTTTTAGGGTGTATTTTTCACCTTTCACCCTCCCCTTTTCTTTGTTACATAATATTTCTTTAAAGGGGGATATTGATAGACAGGCCAAAGATAATATATCATTTAATTTTCCTCATTTCTTTCTTATATCTTTATGAAGATGTCCTTTATAATACACATGTATGTGCAAGTTTTGTCGTGGGAAGCTAGACGAATAAGCGAGATAATTCGGTCTGAATTACCCCCTCACTTCAAAAATGTTAATTTCTATGTAATATTGTATAAAAGCCTGCGAAAAAAAATTCAATACTTTCTACTGAACTTTTAAACAATAATGTTAAATATATTCCAGTATTAAATATCTTTAAATAGTTTTTTCTTTGAAATTTGCCAAATTTTGAAAATTAAAAAAAAAAACCCACCAAAATGAACGAAAAATTGCTCATTGCAAAAGCACTTTCTATGAACATTGCTAATCTTTTCCTAAAACCTGTCATTCAATTTTTTTAAAAATTGTATGTAGTAGTAGATATCAACCCACTTATTGTTTGGTAAAAATATGAACTATTGAAGGTAGATTAATCATTCAATAAATAACGTTTGTTTTGAGGGGTAGAGGAATAAATTTCTATTAAATGCTAACCACACATAGTCTTTGTAAGTCAGAAATTTCAACATTACAATTAAAAGTAATAAATAATGGCTCTACCATGTTCAATAATGTTCATTTATTTATCTAAATTGATAAAAGCTCTCCGAATGAATGTTACAAGTGAAAAATTGTATGGGGCAGGGGTGCAGCAAGTTTGAAATTTTAACGATACCATATCCAATTGCTATTTGTGGACACATGTATAGAATAAAGTTAATGTATTAGTCTCGCCAACTATATGAATTTAGATTTTTTATCCGACATCGATTTTCTGATCTCGCTTCTATTAGGATATTATTGTTTTTAAATCAATGGCAAATCAAACGTTGCAACATTTAATCTTTTCTGTTTGTATTCCATATTTTCCATTTGCATACTTTCTTAATTGTGTAATATATTTTTTCATTAATATTGTATATTTTCTTTCGTATTCTAAATTTTCAATAAGCTGATTGATTGATTGTCTCGCTTAAGAATTTTTGACTGTCTGACATTTGGAGACGTAATTTTCAATTGATGTATTATGCATTTGTAAAATCATCGAAGAAAAAACCATGAAAAATATGTAATACACTTTTTCACTTGATATATCATTTTAAATGCACATTTCATTTTATATGTTTTTCATATATTTGCATGAATTGTATTTTTTACGGCTTTGCTGCATTGTATTCGTATGGCATATGCTTTTCATTTATATTGTATAATTTTACCCCCTCTCAGAATCTTCGATTCGACGGCATATATGGTTTTGGTCTGTCCGTCTGTCTGTCTGTGCGTCTGTTTGTCCGCAGGAAAAACTTGAACATTGGTCATAAGTTTTGAATAGTAAGTGATAAGACTTTCATATTTCACGTGTTCATTTCTGATGACAAACCCTTTTGACTTGTACCAAAATGTTTGACCTTCGGACCTTGATCTTTGACCTACTTTACAAAAGCTTTAACATTGGCCATAACTTTTGAATGATGTGATAAGTGATAGGACTATTTGATATCACATGTGTATTCCTAATGACAAGCCCTTTCTACTGGTAAAATTTGACCTCCTAATCTTGACCTTGAGCTTTTACCTTATTTTCAAAAACATGATCATTGACCATATATTGTAACTGTTGAATGGTAAGGAATTATACTTTTCATATTTCACATGCGTAATCCTTTTTTTCACAAACCCCTTCCACGTGGAATCTTTGATGGATTATTTTTCTTGTTTACAAGCAATTTCATTGTTCATCTAGTTCTCCATGGAATAGGGGACTTTGCGTCATTTAGATAAACATCAAGAACATTCCACACGATATAGGCTATATATTTACGAATACAATCCGTCCAAGCAATGTGAAATAAAAAGTCCATTGGATGCAGCACAGATAAGAAATATATAAGTACGGGAAAAAAATTAAAATAAACTCATGCATTTGTTGTTGGCGTCCATCTGTCTCTGGAGACAATAGAAACTTTGCATCCGGTTCAGTTCGTGGTTGAGTAACAGCTAGTGTTGTGGGTAAACAAATCGATTCGAGAGCTGCTGTTCCTGGTACAGTTTCCGCAGTTAAAGTCTGCACCTGCCTCTCCCAGTACTGTCACTGTTGCTGCCCTTTATCGTCTGCCATGTCTCTTTTCCTCTTACGGGTCCTCTCTTCTGCTCGCACACAACTGCATGCTGGTCTTCACTACAAACCTCCAGATGTCTCAATCAGCATCGAGGATTCAAGGTAGACAGGGCGGATGTCGTCAAGTTTCAGATCTCTCTTGCAGACATCCTTAATCCCGACACGAGGAGCGGTTTGCCGGTTGGTCTAGTGCCAGTTACGAGCTTGCCATCCAGAATGTACTTGGGAATTCAGCCATCCTACGTTTAAATACAGCATTTCGTAGATTCTATGGTCGTTATAACAATTTATTTTACCAATATGGCCAACCATTGAGTCAAATGCTGTCTGATGTGTTTCATAGCCATTGTTAAGCTGTTTTTCATACACTTATTTAACTACGGATTGTTCCGTTCATCTGATCAAGACTATAGGCTCACGGCGGGTGTGACCAGTCAACAGGGGATGCTTACTCCTCCTAGGCACCAAATCCCACCTCTGGTGTGTCCAGGGGTCTGTGATTGCCCAACTCTTGTTTTTGTATTCTATTTGGTACTTACGAGATTGATCACTGTTCGTTATATTTGCCTTTACATGCTTATGACGTAACCGAAGCCAGCGTAAATGTCTCTGGGAGAGGAGGGCAAACATCCTTGGAATTTTTGCCATGGCAAATACATGTTGACACGGTCCTGCCAGGTTATGTCCAGGATCTTTCCGAGACTGTGCAGGTGGAAGGCATTCTGTCTGCGTTTTTGGTGGGTGTACATAGTCCATGGCTCGCAGCTGTAGATGACTGTGCTTAGAACGCAGGCCTGGTACACTGTCATCTTGGTGTGTTGGTAGTCAGCATGGTGTTGTTCCACACCTTCTTTGTCAGACGAACCATTGCTGTTGCTGCATACATACATTTATAAATAGAAAATGTATGACACAAATGAATAATAAAAACAACACAAATGATGAAATACAATGCAATGTTTTGTGGTTGTAAAAAAAAATTAAAACTACATTACAAATGGAAAATTATCTAATGGAAGCAGCGGAAAATTTAATATTGCAAAGCTTTAATTGGCATACAAATTGATATGGCTAATAGAAACTCTAAATTGACGTATGCAGCGTAAACATTTTTGAATAAATCCTTATATGATAGGATTAAATCGAAATTTATGTACGCTCTTGACTAACTTTACTTATAAACATATTCGATTAGCCTAATTTATATAATGTATGCACTGATTGCACCCTCCTTTCATTAGAATTGTCAGGATTTTCGTAGTTGTAATTTAGAAACCTCGGAAACCATTTTAGAACTATATATCATATCTGTATGATCGATATACATATCATGCAAAAATGAACATCCCAACCCTTAACCTGAGGTCACCTCACTACATTCCTTATTATATTAGGTTGGAAGCAAATTTATGGGAAAATGGATTTTTATAGAGTTGATTCGGGGGAATTTAAAATCAGCAAATTACTTGGAGAAATGACTTAGGGAACTAAGAAGAATCTGCATTTGTTTTGTTGTTTTTTATTATGGAATTTACTTTTACAGATCCAGGAACTGAAGGCCGACCATGTGGAAATAAAGAACATGTTAAAGGAATTGCTATCGGAAAGGAATGAAACCAGTAAAAGCAAACACTTTCCCTCTTCAGAGGTGTGTCTCATTCTATGAATTCCAAGACATCATTTCTGTTTTTGATTTTTTTAAAAATATATATTTTTTAATTTCATATGTACTCCGATCTTTTATTCAAATGAATTTACTTACAGACTACTTTGAAACATACGAGTATTGCAAAATACGTACATTTTCTTAAAGGGACACGGACACGTTTTTAACTAAAAATGTTCAAGGTTTAGATTGCCAATTTTGATGTTTGAAATGCAAAAAAGATGCTAATACGAATAAGAAAATAACAATGTTTAAAAAAACAATTGAAATAGTGAGAAACACTAACACTTGTTTAATTGTGTTAGAATGAAACTCTAAATATGAAAAAAAAAAAAATTAAATATAAAACAGATTTAAATAAGATTTGTTTAGTAGACATATTCAATATAAAGAATAAAGCAAATCCATAGGTCGAGCCATTGATTTTGCATAACA
>CAJDSM010038710.1:0-11956 GCA_903981925.1 Ostrea lurida
GTTACTATGGTTCCTTTCTAAACAGCATCATAATGTTAATTTTCTCCGATTGATATGAACTTACTGTAAAGGGCGAAATATTCGCGTGGGTTTTATTTTCGCTATATTCGTGATTATGTCAACTATCACGAAAATAAAACCATTGCGAAGTGCTGTTCAATGTATTTGGGTATATGATTCTAGCTCAGAATATTTACTATCCGCGAAATTTAAACCATGGCGAAATGCTTAAAGGTAAAAGATCGCGAAAATTTAGCCCCACTGAAATTAAAGCCCTTTACAGTATCTGTACAATTGCATAAATTTAGTTCTGATATCAGCCACACCCACCTATTCCACAGGATCGACTTTGTTTATCCAACAAGACTCGTTTACTGGGATTGTTAATTATAGAACGTTTAGCTAATGAGATGTCTGCAGTTACTCTCGTGATGATAATCCTGAAATGCAAAAGGAATGTAAAGGTTTACACTCACGTTTTTATCTCTGTATTGCATTACTTATACATCTATATCATCCTTTCTAGGAGACAGTCTAAAATGTTTGCAAGTCATTTATTGGAATATGTTTATTTGGCTTTGTCATGACTTACCTCCCTTCAAACTTATGTTTGAGGAAATCAAAGAGAGCTTTTTGCATCATGTCCGTCACTTCATAGCCCTTCAGTGATGGACCAATCAGAACGACTGGTCGCATGGAAGGCACGACTTCATAAGGTGGCACTGACTCAGACTGAAAGTAACCCCATAAATCAACAGTCATATCTACAATACTCGGACTCAGACTGAAATGAAAGTAAACCCGTATATCACAGTCAATATCTACAATACTCGGACTCAGACTGAAATGTAAGTCATTCCGTATATCACAGTCAATATCTACAATACACGGACTGAAATTTTAAAAGTAAACCCGTATCACAATCAACTCAGTCTGAAAATATCTACATTACACGGACTCAGAAAATCAGATACCCTCTGTGTAATACAATTAATGTTATTTAGAAACCTTTCATTTTAAATGAAACATGAGTTTTTTTCAGCATTTCTTCTCGACCTGCCCTATTTTTTTCTTGCTAAAATGAAATTGTATGAGAGTGTAGTTACTTTTTTGAAGAAAGGTTTTTTCTTCTCTTTGGCTGGGGGTATGATGCCGCCCGCTTTGTACGCTTTCGCGCTGTCACTGTCCTCACCCAGAGTGCTGTCCGCCCCGTTCTCCTCATTCATTCCTGATAAAGCAACACCCAAATCGGCATAGTTAGCTCTTCATATACACATGTTACATGGAAAATCAATTCTGAGGTTACCTAGAGTTAGAAAGGTTAATGTGAAAAGTGCACATAAATGTCTCGCATGCAGTCTGCACTACTAATAACGAAATACTCAAAAAACCCAGAAATACTGTGGAATCATTTTAATTCATGGGGGCCAATGTTCATGGATAACCAAAGTTTTGCTGGTTCATGAGGATGCAATTTCGTGATGTGAATGGCATAATATTTATAACAATTAGAAAGGAAAATAAAATTGTTTGTGGGGACAATAAATTCGTGGATAAGTGTGACCACGAAATCCACGAACATTGATCCCACGTACAATGATTCCACAGTAATCCACACTACTGGCATTAGAGTCATTCTTGGCACTGAAAACCACTTTCTAAATTCAGCTGAAAATCTACCTGATGTTATGAATATCCCCATTCAACATTTCTGCAGAAGGTGGAAAAACAAGAGAATTTTTCATACATTCTCGAAAATAGATGTTAAAATATAAAACCTAATTATCTAAGAAATTAAATTGCACATGAACTTCTAGGTTGAGTGTGTATCATTTATTGGCACGTTAAATCTTGCAGCCCTACTAGCATAGCACCATCCTGGCTTTCCCCGTAATCTACAAATGATTAGCCAATCAGATCATTCTATTTCTGTAAATTGTTTGTGCTTAGCTTTATAAAGACTACTGAAGTAACATCAATATACTCATAAAACAAGCTATATCAACAGACATGCATAGGGGAGACAAGTTCATTTTAATTTTTATTTATATGGTTGGAATAACTGCCTTTAATACAGGTGACTCGGGATAACTCGGAAGTTCAGGGACCAAAGAGAAAACGTTGAGAGATTGAGAGATCAAAAGTCGACCCCAATCTGGAAATCGAATGTCCAACCATTACGGTTCAGATTTTACAGTAACCGAAAATGTTTACCACATCTTTTCTTATTTGTCAGGTAATGACTTGATGTCAAAACAAGAACTTTATCATAAATAATTAAAAAACGATTTGAAGTTTATACATGTATATTTTTTTGTTTTCTTTTAGTGCTGAGTAAACGTGTATTTACAAAAGAAGTTTCCCAAATCATTTCACTGTCACAACATACACAAAGCAAAGTTATTTCACACATAGAATAAACGTTTCAAATTTATCATTTATTGCATTGCATTAGCATACAATTATTGTCTCAAATTATCATCCCAAAAGTACTGTCCCAAAACTACTCTCATGCGGTTTCGGCAAAACAAATCTATCTTATTTATTGTCAATCATACTTACGGACCGTACTCAACACAAAACGCAAGTGGGGGTGAAAACTGACCAATTAAATTTAAATTATTACCTGTCCCACTCATCGGATCAACAAACCATGGGCTATTTGTCCCCTTTGTAATCACCTAATTGCCATCACAGGCTTGCCTCAGATGTCTGGGTATAAGTCCGAGCAGAAATAATTTGACACTTTGTTGATGTTGTGTTTACTCTACCACCAACTTCGAGAGATCGAGAGTGAAAAACATTAAATATGTTTACGGGAGCCAAATTCACTTTGAGATCGAGAGTAACTTTGCTTAGTTATAGTATACAGAGAAAAAATGGGGGGTGATTTCACTTCGAGAAATTGAGAAATTCGAGAGATCAAAGTTCGAGTTATCTCGAGTCAGCTGTATTTACGTACACGAGGTAAATAATGACACACGTGTACATTGATGGCAATGTCGCGGTAAGGTAACTGTCTACTACATGTGACTATATATAGAATGTAGACACATCAATACAGAACAGTCTGTAATGCTCTATAAATAGAATCTAGACACAATACAGAATATCCCAGTCTATTGCACTATAAATAGAACCTATGATACAGGGCATCCCAATCTGTTATGACCTATATATAGACATCATACAGAATGTCCCAGTCTGGAACGATATATAGAACAGACTGGGCTGTGCAGGGGTTAGTCAGCTGGGCTAAGGGAAGTAGGATAGCTGTAGTTCTACAACAGATCCATGCTGGACACAGTGAGGATACTAGAGGACAACAGTGTAGATCTAGGAGTCGAAAACTGACACCTTTATACAACCTAGTAACAATACAAGGTATCTATTAGGGATGTCAAACTGAATAAAAGTAATAAACCGGTAACTTTGATCATCTCTTCAATGGAGAGCCCGAGTAATCGATTGGAACAGCTATCTATTCTTATCTAATGCCGATTCATATTGCTCTCTACTGTCCTCATTTTCCTTCACAATTACCTATTAGAATGACCTTGAAGTTTAATCCAGTCACGGTAACTCAGTGGTTAGAGCGTTCACTTCATGACTGCGAGTTCAAGCCCCGCTAAAGCCATAACCATGTCAAACCCAAGATGTTAAAATTGGTAAACGCTTGGAATTTATAAGTGAGATTCACAGGTCTTCTGGGTATGACCTTACAATTGGAGGACCTGTGTCACAGCAGACGTGGCATTTTAAGGTTGGGCCCTACTCAACTAGTCATCACTGGAGGACCTGTGTCACAGCAGACGTTGGCATGTTAAATAACCCTCACTGCTGACCTCGAGTGCTAAACATCAGTATAAATTTGTGACACTTCACCTACATCTGGTGACGCGACCTTTAACCTTAAGAAACAATACGCATCTTCCTCTCACCCTGGGCACCTGTGTACTGGGTTTCCTTATCCTGGCCTTGCTAATGCTCTTTTATCCTTCCCTAGAGGTGCTGATGGATGAGCAGACAATAGACAGAAACATTCTATCTTGCCTTAACACAAACCATCTAGGAAGGTTGGATTTGATTATCCATTTTTATCTTGTTTTGTGCTTTTAACCTTGACCAAACAATAGGCTTCTTTCCCTAATAATTGGGAACACGTGCACCAAGAATGATGATCTCAGCCATATAACTGGTGTTTTCACCTGGCCTGCTAGGTGCTGACAGATGGACAGATACATCGCATATAAAACTACCATACCCACACACACCTTAAGAACCAGTTTCATTATTCAATAAATGAATGTTTCAAGGCCTACTCCTGATGACATCCCTAACGTTGACATACAGAGGACACTAATACCTAAGCACAATTATACAAACTCATCTATATTTCTATAAGCATGGCAGAGTTAAAGAGTACATGCACTACATATACAGTCTAACCTCGTTATCTCAAACTCGATGGGACCGAGATAAAACTTCCGAGATATCAATGTGTTCAAGATATCAAGGATAAAAACAATTAGAAAATAGGTGGCTGGGACTTCTGAATCAGTTTCAACATAGCCATGGTATTCGAGATATCAGTGTTGGAGAAATGGAAGTTACACTGTATACTGTATGTGATTATTGCAGGCAGAGTTTGGAGGGCACGAGCCCATTACCCAGCGTGTGGGGGGCGGAGAAGTGCTGATTACCTGGCGTGGGTGGGGTGGATTCTCGGGAGGAGTTCATACCTGTGCCCTGCCCCAGCATACCTTCCATGGTAGTACTAGAATCATTTCTTCTGAAACAGAAAAGAGTGAATCATCGGTAAGGCCAATCAAACATAAATAAAATTCATGGAGGATGACGAACCTAATTCTTTATAACCTATTTCACTTTATTCTTTTATACGCGATTAAGTACCCCCCGATCGCTCAATTCGATTCATTATCTAATTCAGTGAATTTATTATGCTTAATGTTATAGTCATATGAATTGTGCTTTTTAAAAAGGGAGACATAATTTAGGAAGACTTCTTTCACACTAAGATCCAATCAGTGTGTGACCTTGACCTTTTGATCTCAAAAGCAAAAAGAGGTCATTCAGTTTCATTGTTAAAGCTCAAATAATATTTTGAATCATTTCTACCAAGTGACATTGACCTAAAAATCAACAAGGTCACCCTAAGGCCATTTTTATTCTTCATGTAAAACTTCATAGCTATCAAAAGCTCAAACAACATTTGAAACATCTGTTAATAATTTCATTTTATTTGTAACATGCAATTTGAATGGCCAAGCACATTTAAAAAATTTCGTTTATATTGTACAATGTAACTTGGTATGAAGACATGCCCCTCAACAACACAACATTGCACATCTATTAAGGGGATGATAGCGTTCACGTGTAAACACATGACGTAATATTTGATTGTGACGTCACAATGCCACACCAAGCGCAGGCTATTTTTCAATGTAAATCATATTTTCACAGGCATTATCTGCTTTCAAATTCTGCATATATTAAAAGAACCTAAAGATCTTCCTTCATTAAAGGAGGTTAATTAATAGCTTATGAATAACATATCTGTGATGGGCTCTTTTATAAAATCGACAACTCTGGAATAATGAACTGTGCTCTGCATTCTGTTGAATATTCAATTTAAATAATTATTGTAATGAACATTTTTTCCTTTAATATAAATTTTTAAGATTTCCCAATACCTGAACTTTATTCTATACACTGCCCATGAATAGAAATCTGGTATTTATATGGTATTGGTAAATCGAATTCAGAAACTGCATGGTTGCATTCTTTCCACTTGCTCACCCCCCCCCCCCCCCTACAATTTTTCACTTGTAACATTTATTTTGGAGAGTTTTTATCAATTTAGATAAATAAATGAATATGATTGAACATCTTATAGCCAGTGTTATGATTTTAATTTGTATATTGAAATTCCTGACTTACAAAGACTGTGTGGTTAGGTGTTAACAAAATTTTATTCTTGTACCACTGAAAACAAACATAATTTATTCATAATTAATCTAGCTTCAATAGTTCATATTTTCACGAAAAGGTGAGTAGCTTGGTATCTTTTACTACACACAATTTAAAAAAAATTCAATGACGGGTTTTTAAGAAAATATGAAATATGTACTGAGAAAATGCTTTTGCAAAGAGCATTTTTTGTTCATTTTGGAGGGTTTTCCTAATATTTAAAAAAAAATTGGCAAATGCCAAACATAAGATTATTTTAAAATATTTAATACTGGGATATTTTTAACATTCTTGTTTAAAAATTCAATAAAAATTATTCAAAAATATTTTTTCAACAGGCCTTTTATATATCATTACATAGAAATAACAAGTAAGGGAGGTAATTCAGACCTGATTATCTCCCTTATTTGTCTAGCTTCCCTGACGAAACTTCCACGAATACCAAATTGAAGGACACTCATATATAGATATATGAAAGAAATAAGAAAAATTCAATGATAGATTATTTTTAGCTTGTCTATTAGTCTATTAATATCCCCCTTAAGTTTTTTTTTTTAATACATTGCAGCACGTTAGCTAGGCCTCCTATACAATTGAAAATCAGCAGAATTAAATTTGCAAAATAAAACAAATTGAACAAATTTTTTTCCATTATGGACATCATATAAGAATACATACACACTAATAGTAAAAATTCTATGTAATCTCTGATATGTAGTCAAGTATTTACAAATTTTGCTGTTTCTTTAATATATATATCTTCACTTGAGGAAATTGCTTGATCCACCGATCAAAGCATAAAATGTGTCATATCTTGCGAAATGTACCAAATGACATCAGGTCATATTGATTGACATTTGGATCGCTGTCTGTGAATTGCTTACATGTTTTACTGTGTAAGATTGAACTGGTGACAATGCTGCCTGCTATGGGATGGTGTAATGCAGATGAAATTTTTCATAAAATAAATAATTTCTGGTATATGACATATTTTGTGATGTCAGTTCCAAACTTTCTGGTGCTTTCTGTCTACTACCGGTACTTTATTTGTGTATAAAATGTTGATTATCTGAAACCAATCACACAATGTTAGGATGAAATATATAACATCTTTAATTGATAAAAATAATAACTGTCAATGCAAGACATGTATTTACATTTTTAAATACGTTATTCTGAGTAAATAGGGTTTTTTTTGCGTAGAGCTTAAAAATTTGAATTAGGTTCGTCGTCCTTATAACAAGACATGCATGCAAACACACCAAAAACAAACCCTATGGATGAAAATTACAGGGTTAAAACATGTTAAAAGAAATCCAATAAGAATTTGGCTATTCACACAAACTATTTAGGACTAGCAGGTCAAAATGGTGCCGGGGGATTGATACGACAGTAAACATGCATTAGGTCTTTTCCCTGGAGCTATTACTAAGTATCAAAAAGAACTTGCTGTAAAGATCTCGGGATAGAGTGATGGGGTTAAAAAAAGAGGAATTGTTTGTCTAACTTTTAAAACGAAGGGATAAAAAGGTAGGCACCCTTGAGCCGAGATTTATTCTTTTTGTGTGATTTTTTCATTTACCTTACATACATTTTACTTTTGGGGCCTGATAGCGACTTGAGATTCTCCAGTTTTGCAGGGCTAGGAATAAAGCAGTCATCACAACCATCTTTAACCAAGCGCCCAATCCACCAGTCATTGTTGAATTTCTGCAACAAAAAAATTTTGTCAGAAATATTGCATAAGAAAAGTCTGATATAATAAAGCTGGCTTTTCTTTAATAGACTTAAAGACTACTTGTTTTTTTCAAATCCTATCAACTTCCAATTCAAAATATGAAAACCTGCCGAGGCTGGATTGAGACTGATGGCCATGCTGCCAGCAGTAATTCTTTTGAGGGGTTCCTGAATATACACAGAGACGACAGTCAATTACTGTCAAGCTATATATAGACATTCCCGACTTTCCAATTAACCCCGAGTGCTACCAATTTCAGAGGGTACTGAAGTTTGACCCTTCTGTTTCATAGTAATGGGGAAAAGCTGCAGCATAGATAGAACAAAGTTTTATTTGGCACCTGTTCTTAAACACCACCATGCAAACTTTAATTAACCAACAATAGTCAGCATCTTTACACCATCAAATAATTTTTAGTAGCTTTCCTTGAACAGAAAATCGAGGCATTCATCTGCCTCTTCCCTATGTTTTGCTTTCTATAGTATTTTAACTACTGAAGTCTAATGATTCCTGTATACGTGATTACGCAATAAAAGTTCTGAATTCACTCAATATCCACCATAGTAATCATATCAAGTATTGATTATGAGATGAATAGTTGCTGCTTGCATTACTATATTGCAATATATACACATTTCACAATATTTTTAAATGTTTGATTTTCTGGCCAAGGATGACTACAAGATAAGATTTTCAGTAAATAATGTATATAAAAATGTGGTGGCAATGTAAACGTTTTAGAGACTGTTGCAGGTTTTTTTTATTTACAGACTTCTGCAGCTAATTTCTAGAATTTTTAGTAATTATGTGGTTGTCCCAAAAAGTCGTAGACAATGTAAATTATTTTCGAAATATGCATCAAACCCAAAAGCTTTTATTTATAATATGAGAAAACTTCTACTGATTTTAAAATCATTTAATTTTATTTACTGATCACCTAGTGCCGATTCTTATTGGTGAAACACTTTATAAGAATTGAGGTGATTTTTCAATCACGTACCTGAATAACAACTCGAGTCTAATGGACATATTATTTTGTTGTTGTAATATAAAATTGAATGATAAGAAATAAATCTTATATTTTATCAGGTGATATGCAGGTTATCACCGAGATTTTAGATGGTAAAACTTTTCATCAATGCGCTTCGCGCATTGATGAGTTTTACCGTCTAAAATTCGGTGATACCTGCATCACCCGAAAAAATATAAGATTCTTTTCTTATAAAAACTGTAAAATTCGAAATAAGTTATAATGCAGATAAATATGCTACTGAACATAAAGAGATCCGAAATGCATTGTTGGCGCACACACAAAAATAAGTATCAATTTTCTTTTTACCACTAAATTTAGATTGATTGAAAACTAATAATGTCATGCGGGGCGTTAATAAATAAATGTGCATCGACAGCTATGAACACAGTTTTTATTTGTGTTGCATGTTATAATGAAAAGAGATATTAATATAAAATTTTGTACAAAATAAACTATAAAATGATGCTTTTTGATAAAAAAATAAAATAAATTTTTACCAGACGAATGAATCATTCACACTGTCTATGACTTTTAGGGACCACTTTCATCATCTATCATTCAGATCATATACTATTACGATAAGTCACTCACCTCTTTAATGTGCAGAAAATTTTTCATATCGAACGAGACACAGTGCCCGGGGGCGGGGCAGTCTCCACCATCAGCTGTTCCGTTAAACCCCACATTGGTACGCACTGCAAACGCCACAGGCTTGCTCTGTAAAACAATAGTTCATGATTATTTTACTGGGTTACAGGGTTTATATCATTTGGTATTTCACAATGATTTAAATTTCGCGGATATTTATAGATAGACTGAGCTGCAGATAATAAATAGACTGAGCTAGAGTCATATCCCAAAATTCTTTGAACAGGACTTCGTGATGGTTTCATTTTCGCGATCGTCAATATAATCGCGATTATAGCAAAAAAAAAGAGAAAAAAACCCACTCGAATATTTCGATCCCTTTTACAGTAATTGATAATGATTATATTATCAATATTTGACAGTGGTAAATTTCCACTAAATTTAAATGACAACAAACTAGATATATGTGGCAACGGGGCATTCAAGGTTTTAGGATGGAAATTTGACAATTTACTCCAGTGATATCATAATCTGTACAAAAATGTGACTTCTCTCTCTCTCTCTCTCTCTCTCTCTCTCTCTCTCTCTCCACAAAACATATACCCTGTATTATCATCAGTTACTGTGAATTTTCACCACAAGTTTTACCCAAGGTAGAAAATTCTTTGATGAAAATGACCCAGTGGAAAAAAAACTCTGAAAGGATCAAGCTTGCTTGGGGCTAGCAATATGTCATCTGCATCTATTTTGTTGGGTATCACAGTGTGCTATTCCATGAATAGGAAACAGATGTGGATCCCAAACCACCTCTACACAAATTGTGGATTAAAACAGATATATACTTTAAAGTCGTGATACCTAATATTATCATCTCTCAGCAGTCACTTGACATTCAGTAATATCAAAGTCTCANTTAAAGTTGTGATACCTAATATTATTATCTCTCAGCAGTAACTTGACATTCAGTAATATCAAAGTCTCGCTTGACATTCAGTGATATCAAAGTCTCACTTGACATCAGGTATATCAAAGTCTCACTTGACATTCAGTAATATCAAAGTCCACTTGACATTCAGTGATATCAAAGTCTCACTTGAACATTCAGTAATATCAAAGTCTCATTGACATTCAGTAAATATAAAAGTCTCACTTGACATTCAGTAATATCAAAGTCTCACTTGACATTCAGTAATATCAAAGTCTCACTTGACATTCAGTGATATCAAAGTCCTCACTTGACTTCAGTGATATAAAGTCTACTACATCGTAATCAAAGTCTCACTTGACATTCAGTAATATAAAGTCTCAACTTGACATTCAGTAATATCAAAGTTTCACTTGACATTCAGTAATATCAAAGTCTCACTTACATTCAGTAATATCAAAGTCTCACTTTGACATTCAGTAATTCAAAGTCCTCACTTGACATCAAGTAATATATCAAAGTCTCAATTTCATTATACATTTACTTCCTCCACTCCACCTAAAAACCTTAAAGCCATTCCAACACAGCCACAGTATTTGTAAAGGTTATAGGAGAAAATAGCAGATCTGAAAGACCGAAAAACACAATCAACTGGGTTCTCCATGGGGTACAATATCACTGTTGCCAGCAATCCAAAATAAAAGTCGTACAGCTATTATATATATCGATGATCGGGGCTTTATTTGGTCCTAAAACATTGAGAAAGAGCATGTGAAATCTTCCAAGATTTGAAATCACAATATTTTCACACTGACACTCAATGTTTTAATCTGAAATCTGTCCCAATATTTTTTTTTATAGAGAGTTAGTTAATGCACTAGAAAACACAAGTTTTTCCACCACTAACCAATCGTTAAGAGTTAAAGAAATATATATTTTTAGAAAGAGAGACGATATAAAACATCTATATATACACAACACTTATTACACTTTACAGCATAAGTATGGAGTTTGACATGATAAACAGACCTCACTACTATATGGCTTTCAGCAGTAAACATTGACATGATGATAAACAGGCCCTCACTACTATGCACCTTTCAGCAGTGAAACATTGGTCATGATAAACAGCCCTCTACCTACTATGGCTTCAGTAAACATGTCATGACAAACAGCCCTCCACTACTATGGCCTTCAGGTAAACATTGTCATGATAAACAGCCTCACTACGTATGGGCCTTCAGTTAAAGTGCATTGACGATGATAAACAACCTCACGTACTATGGCCCTTGCAGTAAATCATGTGTCATGATAATACAATGCCCCTCACTGTACTATGGCCTCAGTAAACATTTGACCAATGATATACAACCCTCACTACTGTGGCCTTGTCAGTAACATTGTCCATGAAAACAGCCCTCACTACTGGATGGCTCTTCAGCAGTAAACATTGTCCATGATATAACAGCCCGTACAGTTACATGCTTCAGTCAGTAAACATTTGACATGATAAATCAGCCCTCAGCTACTATTGGCCTTGCAGCCAGTAAAGCATTGGACATGGAAAAATGCCACCCTCACTACTGATGGCCTCAGTAGTAAAGCAATTGACATGAGTAACAGACGGCCTTCACTAGCTATGGCCTTCAGTAAACCATGTGACCAGAATAAACGAGCCCTC
>CAJDSM010038713.1:5442-16629 GCA_903981925.1 Ostrea lurida
CTGTTAAACTGATTCCTCTATATTTAGGGTATTTTGGATCTGAGTATGTCTTTTAGCTATCGGACAGATAATAGCCTTACGGCCAATGGAGGAGTAATGTGAGTGTCAAAGTACAACAATCTGGTAATAACAATAGATCACAATTCTTTGTCATTTATTTCAAATTTTTTATTCATTTTTTTTAACGGAAATTGATTTCATCAATTTAATTGCATACTGTAGGATTCTATTTGTTTTTGGAGTTATTTCTGGTTTACCTCTCTGAATGAAATACAACAAAATATTTTCAAGTCATCATGCTTTTTTAAACGTCATTTTGGGTAAAAGGGGTTTAAACAATAAACTTCATTTCTTTGAAAACTGGGATGGTCAAATCTTACAAACCTACAAAAAGAAAATGCACATTTACATTCATGATAGCAAAAGTCAAATTGAAAAAAAAATAAAAAGCCACATAATAAATATTTTTAAAAATGTTAGTTCAAAATTCCGCATGGAAGAGTTATCTTCTAAAATAGCTAGTCCAATCCAGGGTTGTTTTTTGCAGAAAAGGGTACATTTGGCATTATTTTTCCTCTAAAGCAATTAACTTCTTTCCCAGATAAATGAGAACGATAAAAAAAAAAAAAAAAAAGGACAAAATATGCCTACAATGTAAGAATATACTTTTACAGAATTTTAGTGAACTATTTAGAAAATAAAGCTTGGGTTTTGTATGCTGTTTTGCTTAGAATGAAGCAGTTATAATTAAAATAGAATTGCCATACTGTTAATAGAGCATACATGTTGTCAACAAATTACAATGTTACTTAGTGGATAAATACATTTTAAAAAGAATCTGAAGAAAGAAAACCTGCATAAAACATGTATGCACTGTAACACATGTTACGATGTATCCTTTAGAGAGAAGTGGACAGGCATGCTACACTTCTCACTCTCTTCGCAAAACCTTTCATGTTTTGATTGAGAAACGTGGTAATTCGGAACCGGACGGTTCACTCGATCGACTTTTCACTGAATATGCCTGGATTACGTTACAAACAAGTTATTCACACAATTTTAAACATTAATGCATTGCATTTGTCACAATGAAATCAACTTCATGGTAATCCATTTACATGTTGTCTTGGTCCCGGGTTTGATTGTTTGTCCATAAATGTCAATCTCTAAGGGAGGTATAAAAAAAAAACCGAAGTCGGAATATTTGGAAAATTGTAACATGTTATTTGCTTCTTAGTAAAACTTTTCGAACATTTCAATTTGATTCAAACAGTTTGCTTATTAATATCAACAAAAGAATCCTTTAATTGAAACGAGGAGCTTTCCGAGAACCAAATGGCATGTTTTATTTGTTTTTCAATGTCCGACTTCGAACTTTTGATATTTTTCTACCGCCTAACATACTATCAAACCCGGAAACAGGGATGTGTGAAATGGATTAAAGCGAGTAAGTTGTGTTTCTCATGGACGGTGCAGCATTAATTTTCAAAAATTATGAAATGGAAACTGTTAACGTAATCCAGGCACTTGAGATAAAAAGTATATAGTGATACTTCAGCCAGGTCTTCCGGGGGTATTCTCATATATAAGCCAGTCTTCCGGAGTCTCACTATATACGCCGCTTCCGGGGAGTTTCACTATGGGAGACAGTCTTACTATATTAGCCGGGGTCTTCCGGGGATAGTATCACTAGTTATAACACTTGGGAAATACTGGGATCGCCCCTAAGCCTGAGAGACATTTCAGAAGGAGCCTTGATTAAATTATAAATGTTATTACTCACACCGGTCGTGGGGATCCGGGTTATCCGATGTAGTAATTGAATTAAATTATTATTTTATTGTTTTACCATCAAATCAAGCATATTTCACCATATAGAGACGTCCCATGCCGGTGAAGGGCTCCAAATTTTAGGCCTGCTGTCGGCACTCAGGCCTTTGAGCAGTGAGGGATCTTTATCGTGCCACACCTGCTGTGACAAGGGCTTGGTTTTTCCGGTCTCATCCGAAGACGCCTCTTACGACAGCGCAGAGAGAGAGACAAGTACAAGTTTCCTTTTAAACTGTCCGCTTACACTCTACAATCCCTTCACTTTCAATTGTTTTATATCAAAACTTGGTTTGAATTATAAGAGTTATCAGGATTAGAATTTAAAACGATGGACGAATGGATTGATTAGAAGAGTATGTAAGTTATTTGGTGGTTGTTGGTGGCCGCTTCCGGATAATACACGCAGTGCACTTGCCTATAGCCGGCCCATAGCTACGCTATGGTACCGGCTAAAAATGAATCAAATCCTGTCTAGACTGATTTAAACTGCTGTTTCAGTCATTGTTTGGGTAATTGGGGGGGTGGGGTCACCCAATGCACCTGCTTGTAGGCAAATATTTACATTTCAGCTTGAGAGATCTGTAAAGTTTCAGCTAATAGGTATTAAGAAACCGAAATAAAAAATAATAACCGATAAAGTCAATGTGGACAGGATGGATCCGTCTTCAGCACGGTCCAAATTTCCTTTCAAACAAAATATATATGATCTCCCATAGGTTTGTTGGTTTGATATGATGATTAATCCAACGAAGTTGTGTGTTTCTATTCCCCGAGCCTTGGCGAGGGGATAGAAAACACACAAACGAGTTGATAATCATCATATCCAAACACAAACCATGGAGATCTTTTATCACATATTTTATCCAGACTAAGGCCTAATGAATAAGGATTTCAATTCTCTCTTTTCTGTTTAACCTTGAAGGCGAATTATCTACGCAACGTAACATTACGGCACTTACAAATAGGTCGTGGGAATTAAAAAAAAAAAAATAAGCCAGTATGACAGTCGTATGTTAAATCAATAAGAGATATTTGTAAATGAGAGGAAAGAATACATTTTAGGCTATTACATAGAAATTGTGTGAAAATATAGTCATCCAGTGATGATGTATAAGATGAGCCTAAATTAAAATTGTTTGTTGCCCTTTTTCCGACCCCATTTTCGGGAGTAGGGGGGTTATTCGGTAGGTAGGGTAAAATATTTTATTTTTTCTAAGCCAAAAATACTTCAGTAGGCTTAATTTTCTCTGGGGATAGGTAGGTCGAATTAAAATATTTTATTTTATTATGATATGATAGAGTTTTTGTCTGTACTGCTTTTGTAGATGCTATCATACATGATTATAAATACATATATGTTCTTTGTTTTTGTATATTTAAACTTGCAATGATATTGTATTATTATTGTGTTTTGTGAGCAAATCAGCAAACGTAGAAAGTGGAGGGGGTAGCACAACCATAAACTTTATTTTTCTGGTCCAAGTTTAAGTCCCACTGACTTTTTGACGTGCCGCAACACGTGTAAATTATTACGGCGTTGTATGCTATACATATATAGTAATGTAATTATCGTGTTAAATTATTCGGCAGTATATGCTCTCATATTAGTAATGTGATTACTAGTGCGTGCAAATCAACTTGAAACTGTGTATAAAAATATTTTCTTTGAAGAAAAAAGTGTATTTATCTTCGTGTCAATTACCTGGTATGTTCATGTCGGCCCATAAACTACAACTCCTAGTACCTCATATAAAAAAAAATCGGGTGGGACAGTTCAGTCAGGAAAATAATAAATAGATAGTTTATCTTATATTTCCCACTTGCTGAATACGCGGTAAATCGAATTCCTTTAAAACAGCAGGTTAACTATATTCACATGAAAATGTTGGTTAATATAAAGTTATATTACAGGCAAGGTTAAAAAATAGATTATGTTTGCCTCTGCGGATTTGTCATGACTTATTTTCGATTAAAGAAACCTTATTATCGGTATACTGCGGTATTATACTATGGCTGTATGCAATGCATTGATCATCCCGGTGGTTTATGAACACTTTCCACGTGCTTGTATTTACAGTTGCAAGCAAAGTGCAGGCTTGTTTGAATATCTTTACAAATACCTGCTGGGGAGTCAAAAAAAAAAAAATTCGGTTGCTATCCCTACTTTCGGAGTCCGATTCAGTGGTCATTCGGATGGACCATTTCAACAATCAACGTGGTCATTGAGCCAAGGACTGGGTTCCTGTAAACGATTTACGATTACTCGGAATTTGCTACCAACAAAACTGAATGAAATATTGCGTTTCTCCGTTCTTTATTCACAGTGTGTGTGTAGGTTTCCTCAAAACATTTACCCCATGGGTGATTGTTTTCTGGAGCAAAATATTTATTCTGGTATTTATTTCTATAACCAGTCGGTATTAGGCTACATGTATATGCATCTTAAATTGAACGAAGTGCAGCGACTGTGGATCTGGTTTTAATTCCATTAACCGATTTCTCAATCATTATCTCTGTATCGGAACAAGTTCTGTGTTGGTTCTGAATCCATGGTTTTTTTGTCCCCGTAAATATTATGAAACTTTTTCCATATCTTTACCTCCTCTTTTATGCTTACCAATTCGTACAGTACCAATTGCAAACCTAATTTCATTTACTTTTATGAAACTATGCACTTTATATTAAATGATACTTTTGATGATAAGCGACGTTTTTATTAGTCGCTGCCGAAGTTAGTATATTAACATCGGGTATTGGAAGGGTCTTCAGCTTCCGAGCTACGTGCGGACAGAGTACATTGACTTAGTCTCTATTGCGAAAAAAATATCTGAATTTGATAAAATTGTTTTGAGCGTGTAAATGCAGAAATAAAGATTTATCGCGTGGTTCGCAACAGAATGGCAATAAAAATAAAAATATCACCTGGAAATACAAATAAAAGTTCTTCAGTCGGAACTGAATTTACTGGGGGTCGTCGGAAACCGCAGAACAAACAAAATTTTTAATTTTAGACCTAGGTTCTCGATTCCCTACGCATGCTCTAATCAACAAGATTGAGGTTTTGGAACAGTGCTAATGCGCATTAACATATGATTGAACTACTTTCATAGCTGCGGAAGAAGACAAAAATCAAAGTGACTGAAAGTATTTTCAGAAAGCTGCTTAAACTCATAAATTTTGTCTATTATGAATGTCAAGGAACACACACGATTAAAATAGTCATACAACTCCATTCTGTAAGAATGTAACAAATATGGAAGGGGGAAACGTCTGAACTCTTCACCACTTAAAATATATAACTTTTGATTTTGTGATTAAAGGGCACCTATGAGTTCGCTTTACTTATATCTATATATGTTAGAATTTAGGCATAAAAAGGCCAACGACACGACGAACCAGTAGAGTTGATTCGTCCGTAAATCAGAATACACTTAGGTTGGGGAAACACGGAGCCCCTGGAAAATACCAGGTGGGGTCAGTGCGTGAGAAGTTTAAGCATCTCTTTGTCGACCATGTACATCTGCCTTTGAGCCATGTCTATCATCAGGTACAATGAAGTAATCCGATAGACAAAAGCAGTCGTATAAAAGATGGCTAATAATTCCCATGAACACGCTGCCTTCGGAAAACACCAGCTCCTTGCCTATCAAATTAGTTGCGTACCGAATTGAACACCAATGTAGGCTGATTGATTGGAGATGTTGTACATAAGTATGGAATGTTGACGATGGAAAGTACAGAATTGCCCTGTGTGTCATACAGTTGGGCTTTTGGGTTGTTATCTTGCCGCAGAGTACGAAGTATCAAAGCATCAATGTAAAGGCAAAGATCAATCTCGTAAGTCCCAAATAGAATACAAAAACAAGAGTTGGGCAAACATGGACCCCTGGACACATCAGAGGTGGGATCAGGTGCCTAGGAGGAGTAAACATCCCTTGTTGACCGGTCACACCCGCCGTGAGCCCATAGTCATGTACATGTAAATAGCATTAAAAATATGTCAAAATGTCCTACCAAACAAAACTTTATAGACCTAGATGTAGCATGGAACTATCATGGAGTTAGTGGTCATTGTATAAAGAATTTGGCTGATAAAACATTTCCTGTTCTAAAAGATTTTTCCATTCCCTGAAAGGATAACAAATAAATAAATGGATATTAACCTCATATTGAAAACATCCCATTGTAGTATGTAACGTAAAGCCCGACTTTCAATACATTCAGTACTTTGATTATTATCAGCAATCATGTATGTAATTATGCCCAAGAGAGCCCCTATTTGGAATAAGTCAATCATATCATATACCATATGTCTAGAAAACTTGGCAAAGCAGTTCGTTGTGTTCTAAAAAAAAAAAAAAAAAAACTCACTTGCATCAGTTGCAGGAAAAAGAGGAATAGTTTAACTCTTGTTTTTGTATTCTATTTAGGACTTACGAGATTGATCACTGTTCGTTTTCTTTGCCTTTACATTTAACCATATATGGGGCCAAAATTAAAATATAGTTTGTTTCCCCTCGCCCGACCGACTCTTAGAAAGTGCCGCCGACCCAAAAGTTTTTATTCCATCATTTCAGCGAAGTTTTTTTTTCTGGAAAACTTCCTGTACCAAAATCAGTATTTCATAATGCAGAGTACTGTCGGCAGGGCCGATAAAAAATATTTCGGACCGACAACTTGCTGGGAAACGTTGGTCCAACTGACCAATTGAAAATATCGGGCGTGGTCGTTTTACACTATTTTAGAGCTCGGGATCGGGATGCACAAGTGAAGGTCACTCAAAAAATATGGCCGCAAGTCAAAGGTTACATACGAAGAGATCAACGATGATAGAGTGTTCCTTTTGTAAGATTGTGAGTTCGAGCTCAGCTATAACCTTGGCTGCGTCAGATCATATCCTTCGTCAAACGCTCGGCATTTGTTGATAAGCGAGTCAAGGTTCTTTAAAGCGGAGGGCTCGTGTCACGTTAGGCATTATAAATGGATAATAAGAACCCTCAATACTACGGCCCTGAGTGCAGAGCATTTACCTATAGCTGGTCACAGTGGTGATGTCTCAGTATGGGGGGAAAATTAGATGTAATACTAACGACCTGGTATCAGTGGTAAGAAAACTTGCTGAACCTGAACTACTTGAAAATTGCGAAGGCACATGTGGTGTCCATGAATTCCAAGATCTTTGGAAAACATACCACATTTGGCTGGATATTATTTTGCGATCATTACATTGTTAAAAACAATAAAAGACATGTTGGTGCAGTTTCTCCCCCCCCCCTCTTTCTTTGCAATGCATACATGTACATGTGTCTGGTCTGACGAAACTTATGAAATAAGAATTTTGACAACTTTGAACATGAAGTTTATATATTTTCATTATTTAAGAAATAATACAAAAGCGATGGTGACACACTGTCTACACCTGGGTTAGGGTTCAACACCCGTTTCACTTTCTATCTGTACTATAATTTATTATGATATCGTCATTTCATATTTATCATTATTTATATCACGTGATTACTAGCGCCGATTCGATTCTCATTGGTTAAAACATCTTTTAAGAATCGAGGTGATTTTAGATCACGTACCTGAAAAACAAGTATAAGTCTAATGACTATTATTTTGTTGTAATATAAAATAAATGATAAGAAATAAATCTTATATTTTTTCGGGTGATATGCAGGTTATCATCGAATTTTAGACGGTATAAACTTTTCATTCGCGCAATAATTGAGTTTTACCGTCTAAAATTCTGGTGATACCTGCATCACCCAAAAAAATATAAGATTAATTTCTTATATCGTGGGTTTACCAATAAATTATTCTTTCAAACAGATACATCACCAATGTGTGTGACATCGTGCAGAATCGGTCTGAAAGAAACTGAATTAAAAATGAATTACATGTATTTCAGACTTGTATGAATAGACAACGAGCTTGTGTTTTGCACCAGGTTTTGTCCCTATTGGCCACGAGGTTGCCTTCTTGGTAGTTGTAAACATGTGTGAAAATCCAAATCACGACCCTGATTTATAATCAACAAATGGACATTGAAAATGATTGACAACACTTCACATTTTTAACATATTTGCATCTTTGCTAATGGTCATGGGAATTTGGTATTGAATACAAATTATTTTTTACCTACATGTACCTACCTACCTACCCTCCTCTAAAATTTAGGGTCGGGAGAGGGGAAACAAACATATTTTTAAATATGGCCTGGTCATATAATCAAATTACCCATTCGGATATGGTGGAAAAAGAGAGTAATCTAATAACAGAAGGTTGTTAAGGTGGGAGATGGAAGACAAAGGGCGGGAGAAAGGAGAAGTAGGGCGGGAGAAGGAAGAGAGGGGACGGGAGAAAGGAAAGATGGGGTGGGAGAAAGGGACCCCTTTCCACCCCCTCATAAGCAGTAAGGCTAACCATTAGTCTACCCACTGCCAATCGCCCAATAATTAGATTTTATTTGATTTACCCAATTTATATTGTAATGATTATCAACCTAGATAAGGTTAGGCCATTCTTTTTGTATATATTTGCAGGCCTTCGTTTAAATCATTTTGCTAATATTTTTTTTAGAGGAAAATTATTATATACATGTATTAAAGTAATCCCCCAAACCCTTGAATTGACAAGATATGCGGAGTCCATACGTAAGTATCAAGCATCAATGTAAAGGCAAAGAATAATCTGTAAGTCAAAATAGAATACAAAACAAGAGTTGGCAAACATGACCCTGACACATCAGAGGTGGGATCAGTGCCTAGGGGAGTAAACATCCTTGTTGACGTACACCGCCGTGAGCCCATAGTCAGTACATGTAAATAGCATTAAAAATATGTCAATGTCCTACCAACAAAACTTTATAGACTAGATTGTAGCATGAATATCATGGAGTTAGTGGTCATTGTATAAAGATTTTGCTGATAAAACATTTCTGTCTAAAAGATTTTTCCATTCCTGAAAGGATAACAAATAAATAAGTGAATTACCTCATATTGAAAACATCCATTGTAGTTGTAACGTAAAGCCGACTTTCAATACATTCAGTACTTGATTTTATTAGCAATCATGTATGTAATTATGCCCAAGAGAGCCCTAGTTAACTCTTGTTTTTGTATTCTATTTAGGACTTACGAATTGATCACTGTTCGTTTTCTTTCTCTTACATTTTAACATATATGGGGCAAATAAAATATAGTTTGTTCCCTCGCCCGACCGACTCTTAGAAAGTGCCGGCGACCAAAAGTTTTTATTCCACATTTCAGCGAAGTTTTTTTTCTGGAAAACTTCCTGTACAAAATCAGTATTTCATAATGCAGAGTACTGTCGGCAGGCCGATAAAAAATATTTCGGACCGAAACTTGCTGGAAACGTTGGTCCAACGACCAATTGAAAATATCGGCGTGGTCGTTTTACACTATTTTAGAGCTCGGATCGGATGCACAAGTGAGGTCACTCAAAAATATGGCGCAAGTAAAGGTTACATACAGAAGATCAACGATGATAGAGTGTTCTTTTGTAAGATTGTGAGTTCGAGCTCAGCTATTAACCTTGGCTGTGTAGATCATATCCTTCGTCAAACGCTCGGCATTTGTTGATAAGCGAGTCAAGGTTTTTAAAGCGGGAGGCTCGTGTCACGTTAGCATTATAATGTAATAAGAACCCTCAATACTACGCCCTGAGTGCAGAGCATTTACCTATAGTGGTCACAGTGGTGATGTCTAATGGGGGGGGGGGATTAGATGATAATAACACGACTGGTATAGTGGTAAGAAAACTTGCTGAACTTGAATACTTGAAATTGCGAAGGCACATGTGGTGTCCATGAATCCAAGATCTTTGAAAACATCCAATTTGGGCTGATATTATTTTGGATCATACATTGTTAAAACAATAAAAGCATGTTGTGCATTTTCTCCCCCCCTCTTTCTTTGCATGCATACATGTACATGTGTCGGTCTGACGAAACTTATGAAAATAAGAATTTACAACTTTGAATGAATTTATATATTTTCATATTTAGAAATATAAAAGCGATGGTGACACACTGTCTACACATGGTTAGGTTCAACACCCGTTTCACTTTCTATAACTGTTATCATCAATTTTATTTGATTATCGTATTTCTATGATGATGTATCTTATATTTAATTTATATCACTGGATTACCTAGCGCGATTCGATTCTCATTGGTTAAACATATTTAAGAATCGGAGTGATTTTAGATCACGTACCTGAAAAACAAGTAAAGTCTAATGACTATTATTTGTTGTAATATAAATATATGATAAGAAATAAAATCTTATATTTTTCGGGTGATATGCGGTTATCATCGAATTTGACGGTAAACTTTTCATTCGCGCATTGGAATTGATTTTACCGTCTAAAATTCGGATACTGCATACCCAAAAAATATAGATTAATTTCTTATATCGTGGTTTACAATAAATTATTCTTTCAAAAGATCATCACCAATGTGTGTGACATCGCGCAGAATCGGTCTGAAAGAAACTGAATTAAAAATAATACATGTATTTCAGACGTGTATATAGACAACGAGCTTGTGTTTTGCACCACGGTTTTGTCCCATTTGCCAGAGGTTGCCTTTCTTGTACTTGTAAACATGTGTGAAAATCCAAATCACGACCTGATTTATAATCAACAAATGGACATTGAAAGATTGACAACACTTCACATTTTTAACATACAGTATTTGCATCTTGAATGTCATGGGAATTTGTATTGAATACAAATTATTTTTTACCTACATGTCCATCTACCTACTACCTCTCTAAAATTTAGGGTCGGAGAGGGGAAACAACATATTTTTAAATATGGCTGGTCAATAAATCAAATTACCATTCGGATATGGTGGAAAAGAGAGTAAACTAATACAGAAGGTTGTAAGGTGGGAGATGGAAGACAAAGGGCGGAGAAAGAGAAGTGGGGCGGGAAAGGAGGGGGACGGGAAAGGAAAGATGGGGTGGAGAAAAGGGAGCCCTTTCCACCCCTCATAAGCGGTAGCCCGAGGTTGACCAGTGTAAGGCTAACATTAGTCTACCCACTGCAATCGCCCAATAACTAGATTTTATTTGATTACCCAATTTATATTGTAATGATTATCAACCTAGATAAGGTTAGCCATTCTTTTTGTATGTATTTGCAGCCTTCGTTTAAATCATTTTGCTAATAATTTTTTTGAGGAAAATTATTATATACATGTATTAAAGTAATCCCCCAAACCCTTGAATTGACAAGATGTGCGGAGTCTGATAGGCGCTAACGTATAGCTAAATACGTTACATGTTGCTTGTTCTTTAAAGTCATGGATTAAATCAATATTTGTAGTCA
>CAJDSM010038714.1:0-30154 GCA_903981925.1 Ostrea lurida
ATATACGTATGTAAAACTTTAATCCCCTACTTAAGCATGCTAGAGGTTCACGGCGAGAAACTTCTGACTTGGCGTCACGTATATAAGGTACGTTAACCGAGGCCTAACTTTGTTGGAGGTATTTAATCCCTATTGTGGCGCCACCAACCCCTGAAAGGGGGGGGGGGGGATTATCTAAACAAACTTAAATCTATTCCATATCAGGAAGCTTTCAGGTAAATATCCACTCTTCTGGTCAATGAAAAGAATTTTAAAAGAATTCCCTATAATGTATATTTGCATGTAAAATATTGATCCCCTATTGGGGCCCAATCATACCCCCGGGGGTCATGGTTTGAACAAACTTTGATCTCACACTATTTCATGAATGCTTTCTTATAAATATATTCAGACTATCTGCCCCTTGGTTCTTTGAGAAGATTTTAAAAAGATTTTTGTCCTGATATATAAATCATATGTAAAACTTTGATGACCGTTTCCAGAGGGTCCATTGGATACCATTCCTCTATTTATCTATCGTTTTCCTCATCACCCTGTCGATGACAAGGAAGCATCTTTGCCTTACCCCTGTCCTTATGTCAAAACGACGTGTCAGCTGACCTGGCAAGCTATACCCTCAAATCCGACTTCTGAATCATTCGCGTCATTTTAGCTGGTATCCCTAAGTGTCGGAGGAGTTGACAGACAGTGTTGCGGTGAAGGCTGTCGAATGCCTTGAGGAAATCCATGAAGTTAACATATAACAAGGATTTCCATTCCATAGATTGTTAAATAATGATGCAGAGCATGGCAATCTGGTCGGTGCACATTCTGCTCTGTCTGAAGTCTGCAGATGTCAACTCTAGACCCTTGACAATATTTAAGGAAGGTTTAGCGATTCTCTGATAATTGGCCTTGTTTCTATCATGTTCACAATATTTTGTTAGGAATAGTCAATAGTGACCTTGATCTTTGACCTTGAAAATCAATTGGCTTCATCCTCTCTGCATGGGTAACATTTGTGGAAGGTTCGATGATCCTCTGATGAATGCTGCGTCTTATCTTGTTCACAAGATTTTTAGGGAGTACTCAATAATGACCTTGAAAATCAATAGTGTTCATCCCCTCTCCATGAGGAACATGTGTGAAAAGTTTGATGATTTGAGGAAGGTTTAGTGATCCTCCGATATTCGAATGCCATTGCTTCTATGTGTTCACAGATTTTTAGCAAGTCAATAGTGACCTTGACCTTTGGCCCCAAAACCTTGAAAATCAATAAGGTACATCCTCTCTCCATGAGGAACATATATGGAAGGCTTGAGGATTCTCTGATGAATGCCCTTTCATCAACCCTGTTAACAAGATTTTGAGGCAATGTTCAGTGACCTTGAAAATCAATAGGGTTTATATCCTCTCTTCATGGACAATAATATTGTGGAAGGTTTGATGATCCTCTGATGAATATGAATACTCTTGCTTCTATCTTGTTCACAGAGTTCCATATACACAGTCTCATGGAGTGGAGTCGCAGCAGTGATGCTATATTTATCCTTGCCACAACTACTCTCTCCAATTTCTGCAAACATTTTTGAGTTACCCGCCCCTTTTTTATAGTAAACTCTGGACATTTTACTCACAAACTTAACATAACAGTGCTTCACATTTTTATTCAGTTTGTGAGTAAAATGTCCAGAGTTCATACATCGATAAATTCTTAAACAAGAATGCTTAATCCTATAATATATAGAGATTGGAGATTGTTAGATTTTCTGGGACAACGTCATGAATCCTAACATGTTAAAAAATAAAAAAAAACATCTGTGACTGTTTCCTGACATTTATTTGACATATATTATTAATATATTACATGATTCTGGGACAGAGAATATCACAAAAATGTTCACAAAGCACATGCAAGAGTAAATAAAGATAAAACATAAAAGTAAATAATATTTATAAAATAAATAATCTATTGTACACATTCAGAAAAAGAACTGTTGTTTCTACACAGTGTAAGGGTGTAGTATGTAGACAAATAGTGAGTTTAAACCTGTTCTATGGGGGTACTTTGAGCACCATTACAAGACATGACCCACTTAAAATAAACTTTCACTCTACCTTTCCACAGAATCTCAATTATGATGCCTCTGTAAAAAGGAGTAATTCATTGCAAAAAGGTGTAATACATACAGCCTGGCAAATACTATCAATTATTAATTTTGTTAAAAAGAATTTTGATATCATCAATCATATCCATTTTTCTGGCATTTGTATGATATGGAATAAACTTAAAGATGCAACTTTTTTAAAATATGTCAAATACACAAGAAACAGAAGCTGACAACACTCTCATGACAAAAATGAAAAACCACCATTC
Organism: Ostrea lurida; assembly: GCA_903981925.1. NCBI lineage: Eukaryota > Metazoa > Mollusca > Bivalvia > Ostreida > Ostreidae > Ostrea > Ostrea lurida. The sequence continues at coordinate 2,357 of CAJDSM010038714.1, forward strand.
TACATACATGTATATGGGAGCAGGTTCGCTTCTGACATGTAACTGGGGATAGTTTAACTATACCTTAAATATCATAAATATATGTACAATACAACTAAATTTATATTCACCGGCATGCAACTACCCCCAGCGTGCAATGTTTAAGAACCATGACAAGTGCTAAATGAAAATGAGGCTTGCTGTTTCAAACAACCTTGCAATGAGTCTGTAATGGAGATGGATGTGATAGATAAGTCTCTGAGATGTTGACACTCCCTAATACTGTCTGTCATAACCGCTTTAGAACCTTTTTCTTTTCCTTTTTTTTCTTGTCTAACACATTTTTGTCACCAGCGTGTTTCTTGGCCATTGGTCCGTCCTGTCCGTTTCTGCTGGATTCTTCCAATATACCTGCTGTGTCTTTTGAAGTTCTACAAATACATGTATAGTTTCAAATAGTATTTTCATGCGTAGCAAGATGTACTATATTGCCTAAATAAGACATTCATCATTTTTGCTGTGGGTCATCATTCACCCACTGGTAATAAAGGAACCTTTAATAGCTTATAATGTGAGCTTGGTTATTCAGTTTCAGCACATGTACAACCTTTACCAAGTTCATTGGTCACATTGTCATGACAGGATTGAAATTGTGTTGCTGTCTTCTTGACCAAAGAATACAGCTGTGTTGTGCCAGTGGAATAGATGAATTAGGTATGATTGATTGATTAGCAAATAAACCATATAATATTGGCCCAGGTGACTCCATCATTGGATTGGGAATGCATCTAACAAGTAAAACTGCATGGGCATTCATATTAAATCACTCCCTGGTATAGTCATCAATTCATCCCACTCAAATTCTTGCACGAGAATTCTCCAAAGGGAAATAACTCGTATGTATCTCAAAACTGGCGTATTACTAGGGGATGATAAATAAGATTGATTATTGACCTTATATTGGTGAATACAGGCACAAGTTGGGTTTACAAACTTGTGAGCAAATTCTTATACCCAAAGAGTGCTCATATCGACAATACGTTTGATACACAGATAACATTTCAATCAAAAACTTGTCTACCATTATAGCATACAGCTACAGTGCCATAATCCTGACTTGTACCAAGAATTATTTAGAGCAGATCCTATTATTTCACTAAAATTTGGTTTTCAATAATGGCCCATGTATCAATGGGTAAAATTCTCTGGAACTTAAGATATAATTTTATTCCTAATAAATTATTAATAGCTACTGTAAAACGAAAATATCTCACGCAAACATATTTTAGCGCAATCAGGAATGAAAAGCTTTTGTATGCAATATTTTAGCGCAACAATTCTACCTAGTCAATAATTCATAGTCAATGAAAACCTTTTAGCGCACAGATAAAGCTGCAAAAATAAGTAGTGTGCTAAATATTCTTGTTTTACAGTATATATTGATAAAGGAATACCAAATTCAGTTCCTGCTTCAGATTTCCTTTGTATCTTAATCTGAACTCTCTTCATCCTACACAATAACCATTCTGAACTTACTTTGGAGGTTTGGCATGTATTTCGGTGTATAATTTTGCTCTCATGGAGTAGTCTTCATATTGTTCCAGCAAGAGTTTTCCTGCTTCTTCATTTAATGCAGATTCAGGATTGGGTACAATTAATAAGCACTTTATTGTCTGAAAGGAACAAGAACACAGGTAAAACCCATTAGATATCACAGAGGCTTGTTTCACAAAATGCATTAGATATCACATAAGCTTGTTTAGTAGTTTCACAATATGCATCACTGATATCAATGTGTGTGGAAAAACATTTTTAAATACTTGTACAAGTACCTTATAACTCAGAAGATTCTGGCATTGATCTTCTGAATCAGGGTTTTCAATATTTAAAGGGGTGGCAGTAAACGATTTTTCACCATTTCAATGATCGAACTTCACCACTTCAAATTTCTTAACTTCAAGTCTTGTGAAATGAACTGTTAATTATTCTCAAACAGCCTCACTTTCATATTGAAATCCCTGGATCATGATATGTCAATATTTGGCATAAATGAAAAGGTAAGTTTCAGGGAATAGTACTTACCAATAAAATATGTTTAATCCCTAATTCTGCTTTCCAGTCTTTTTTCAAAGTGTTCACACAAATTTCACCATTACTGGCAACATTTGGGTGAAATATTTTTGTTATAAAGAATCCTTTCGGAGGTTCTGATGGAAAATTCTTCCCTAGCACAAGTTTCATCCGAAATAATCCACCTGCATATGGAGTCCCAGCTGCAAATAACAACATAATCAATGGATGTATTTCTATAACTTGTAAGTACTGCATGCAACAAGACCTGTGGTCTTATTTTCCAATGACCATTGCACAATCAATTTATACATACATACATAGAACCTTGATGGTCTTTAAAAAAAATACTCCCAAAAATTTAAAGGTGCAACAGAGCTTCTCTTAGATTCAGTTTTCCTTTAATTATAAACAAGAGATGTGTTTGGGAAACCACGAATGCCCCGTAATCCACATCCAGTGGAAGGGCTTGTCATAAGAATTATGCATGTGAAATATGAAAGTATATCTTTAGCATTCCAAAAGTTTATGGCTAATGTAGTTTTTAAAATGTAGGTCAAAAATTCAGAGTCAAGGTCAAACATTTGGTACCAGGATAAAAGGCTTGTGATAAGGAATACACATGTGAAATATGAATGTCCTATTCTTGCCATTCAAAAGTTATGGGCTTTATGTTAAAGTTTTTAAAAAGTAGTCAAACATTCAAAGTCAGGAGTCAAAACATTTGGTACCCACGGAAAGGTCTCTCTAAAGGAACATACAGCGCGAAATATCAAAGTCTACCAATTACCATTCAAAAGTTATAGCTAGGTTAACATTTTGAAAAGTAGGTCAAATTTCAAGGTTAGAGGTCAAAACATTGGTACCCATGGAAGGTCTTGTCATAAGAACATACATGTGAATATCAAAGCCTATGTACTTACCATTCAAAAGTTATAGCCAGGTTAAAAGTTTCAGACAGAATGAACGCAGACAGACAAAAACAATATGCCCCCCCCCCCCAATCTTCGATCATGGGGGCATAAAAACAAGAAATGTTTGCAAAACATGTTTAACATATGCCCCTTGTGGTGCAAAATTGAAAAGGGTTCTGCACATGCATCATTTAACTGTCCTGATGGTACTGCCAAAACAATCCAAACTATTCAGTATTGTGCAGACAATATCTCACTATGTCAGTATGTCCAGGGACTGACACTTGAACTTTGACCATGTGACCTCAAAATCAATAGAGGTCATGATCAATTCCATAAGATGTACCAGTGTACCACATTTATTGTCTGCCAAGCAAAGGGTTCTAATAATATTGAGTGGACAACATTTTCTATATCCAATTTGGCCCTTGACCATTTGATTTCAATATCAATTGGGGTCATCTACTCTTTAAGATGTCCCATTTTACCAACTTTGCTGTCTGTCAAGCAAAGGGTTTTCCAGATATTGACTTTCATCTTACCCATGTTATGGTAAGCTGTGATAAGGTGCATTGTACCATACCATAATACAACCTATGAATGATGGATATACATATACAAAACCCTTAATTCCCAAAATATATCTTGCACCACATACTTCATATTATTTGAAATTTTGTGCGGGAAAAGTGCACAGTGCATATATTGGTCAAACCATATGAGATTTGTTTACTCTGGAAATTTAAATTTCATGGCAGTCACTATGAAAAAGTGTGGTCACATTTGACATTTTATTTTTGGCTTAATACATGTATGTATACAAGTACTGTAGAAATTGGGTTTACAGTACTTGCTTAGCAAGACTCAGCTCAATCTGTATGATCTAAAAATATACCAGTATAATACAGAGATGGCAAAAGCACGCAAAAATCTGGCGGACATTGTCCTGCAGATAGTCAAAAACTACAGGACATGGTAATTTTTTGGAGGGGAAAGAGCATTTTATTTTATACTTTTGTCTTCAAAATTTACCGGACATTATGGCCGGTACTTTTCTGAAATTTATCGGACATTCAGAAAAACTACCAGATTTTGCCAGCAGTCCGGTGCGTTTCGCCATCTCTGTTAATAATATCAAATAGTCAAGTCAGAAGCAAATTGCAATTAATTAATTCTTTGATAAGACAAAATTACTCACAAGGTCCTTCAATTTGTGCTTGTATATCGGTTATATCTTCTTCATTTGGAAATATCTTGATGCCTTCCGGAGGATCATTACAAAGGTCAGCTATTTCTTTGGACACTTGGCGAATGATTTGTGGAGAAAGATTTTCAACATTTGAAAACTGAAATAGAAATTGTTCCATGTTAGAGTAAAAATCATATGCATACCCCTGAAAACATACATGCACTTGTATGCAAGTCTTGTACATTCATTAAATGTCTTGATTAATAGACCAGTTAAAAAAAGATGGCTTTAATCACATGCTTTTCAGAATTAGGTACTAGATAGGTTGGAATTTTTATCCCAGGTGACTCACCATCTTTGCAAGCCAAGAGTTTTCATTGGCTCCAGGGTTTAACCTTGGAACCAATGGAAAGATTGCTTTAATTCATGTTACCAAGCAAAACACGTGTGATCTTTATTAAAATGTTTTATGTTTTGTTTAATCTCAACGATGGACTTATGACAGTTGTGTGGGGGTCAGCTACCACTGAAATATTGGAGGGTAATTTTTTCAGCTTCATTTAAAGTTTTTAAAGAATTATCAGAAGTTCTGAATTACGTATACAGTCTGTGTCAAAATGACAACCTATTCCAGTATGCATGCTTCAACAATTTGAACAAGTTAGAGAAAATTGACAATGACCTCAAAACCAAAGTTCAGACTCTCAAACCTGAAAAGCTGCCATTTAGCTTACTTCAAAGACAGTAGACTTTTTCTACAGTTGATTCCGCCATACTTGTTAACTTTTAACCCAAGAACAGAATCATGAAAGCCATTATCCGACATCTTCGCTAGCCAAGAGTTTACGATCTGCTCCAATTGTAGAGAAACAAAGCGGATTGTAAACCCTTGGCTAGCGAAGATGTTATCTGATGGCTAGGCTATAAAGTGCAGAACGTCCACTATGTGTTACCACTGCTGGTCATAGTTTTTGTGATGTATAAATCTGCCAAAGGTTTGTGGGGAGCAGAGTGGACTGAAAACCTTAGGGTTTTGAAGATGTGTCTACTTTAGCCATATACATGACCACCGAGTACTGTTCTGATTTAATTCTACAAGTAAATCATAATTATTGATACGATGCTATCACCGCTTAAACTGGAATTTTGTGTGTTTTGTGCTGCGCAAAGAAATCGAATGGCGAGGAAGCAACCTAATTCGAACTGAGGCTTCATTTGTCCGTGTTAGGGCCGTTTAAATGGCGATAGCATCGTATTAATTACGATTTACTTGCACAGGGTTCGACTCTCGTCAGAATTTTGACTCGCCATTCGGGCAACCGAAATACTGATCTTAGGTTGCCCGAACGGATTTCAGGTTGCACCAAACAAAAATACGAGACTAACAGAGCTTCAAATGTATTATCTCTAAATCTATTTGCACTTCTTTTTCAGTTTTAATAGGAAATGTATTTTTAATTCTTTCACATTATTTCCATTTGTGATTCTTATTTCAAATAAAATAGATATCATTTGACAATCCAAACTCGTCACCAGGTTGTCATTTGGGCGAGCTATGTTTACAAACAGGTCGTCCAAATTCACATCAGGGTGGAAATGGCAGATTGTGACGAGTGCGAATGTCGAACCCTGCTTGCAGAATAATCATCCGATAACTTAATCCTCGCGTCCTGGAAGATAGATCTGCGAAATAAAGTTGTAAAAGGTAGACAGAGCATGCGACACCAGCTGGTGTCGCTGAATTCCCACTTTTCAATATGGAGTCCACTCTGACTCTCCCCCGCACACGTAACAATATAAAAGCGGGGGTTAAGAGTCAGAGGAATCTCGGATTAGCCAGGAATGAATTTTTATAAAACAGCCTGGCGGCGTGCAAATTTTAACAGCCAGTGAACAATATATAACACTATTACTACAATCATCTGTGTAAAACAATAAACATTACCAAACTTAAAAATTAGGAGTGGCACATTTTGAACAGGACTTGTAATAGGAACTTGAGGACAGCCCTGTGACTGGCTCAGAACATTGCAGAGTTTCCAAACCTGATCAGAAATGTAAACAATGATTTCTTTCATTGTACTACGGCACATAACAGAGTAGTGTGTAACTTCGAACCGAATTTACTAGTAAGGCTAAATTGAACCGTAGAGGCTTATAAGTGCAAACATCGAGCTACGATCCACAATCCATACTACGATTCTAAAGTACGAATTTTGACAGCTTTGGTAACCCGCATTTTATGTTCTAGTATGCTACCATGACTTTTTATACTCCTCGTAATCATTATTTTCAATTTTAAAGTCACTCTATACTTACAGATGACATTGCTTATACTATTTGAGGACTTTTCTCTCAAATCTATTGACTGGGTTGTCAATTGGTTTGAATATACAAATTTCGAAGTTGACCTAATTTCAAAGTGTCGAGGGTTCACGTTCAAACGAGATGTGTCATATGTGAAATATTCATGAAAAACACTATGATCAGTAATTAATTACAATAATTTTCACAATGAAATCATCACGATATCTACTAATTATTGATGGAAAAAAATTATATATTATTTATTTCCATTGCTAAGTCATTTATATTTTATTCGGATGCATAGTCTGTCTTCATTTGAATACAATTTTAACATCATTCCTTTAAAATTATTTAATATATTGAAAATCTTAAATACTTTTTAACTTATACTTAATAAATAAAAATGATAAATTTCCTACTTCTATATTCTTATATTTTCCGACATTGTCAACGATCGATTTAACAAAAGAAACAACTGGTCCTCCTCCTAAACTGGTGACAAGCACCTTGTAGAAAAAATGGAAAATCAGAACGAAAATAGTTCAGATTCTGAGGTAACTTGGTGAATTTAATGACCTTCGAGCATTCTTTATATGGAAAGCAATACACATTACTCAATTAGTTGATATCAAAATAAATCGCAGAACTAAAGTAACTTGGTGATGAGTAATTTTGATATGTCGTGTCTCTATGTTAATTTTTTATTATAATGAAATACATTTGATAGAAATTCATTGTTGTATGTTGATAGATGAACTTTCCATTAATATGTTTATTGCTGAGACTTTTGTTGTAAACTTAATTCGTAGAAGAGTGCTTGACTAGTAAAGTCAAAGTGAAAGTAGGGCATATCATATGATTAGAGCTCTATATTGTCTACAGAGAGGAGAGGTGGACAGGCATACCTACTTCTGCTTTACTTCACAAACCTTCATGTTTTAATTCTGTAAATGTCGGTTACAGTTTATGCTCCAACAGATGTTTCAATTCAAACATGACTAGATTTACTAGATAATATTGAATAAGTTATTTATTTCCACAACTTTAACATAAATGAATGTAACTGTCGCAAGGAAATAATACTTTTTTGCTGTTAGTCCATTTTTACACGTTCCCTGTTCCAGGTTTGATTCATGTGTTGATGTACATTGTCAGTAGAAAAAAGTCAAACATCCAAAGTTGGAGGATTTGGAACAAATTAATAAATATGCATTTAGGTTTTCATTTCACAACTATTTTTCTTGTTTATGTCAATTGGAAAATATGTTTGAATAAAAACAAAACATCACAAAGCTTTCAGAGAAGCAATCTGCGCATTTACTGATTTTTCCAAATCCACGTCCCCGGATTAGAGGTTCTGACACCAAAAGAATGTGATCACACTGCTCACTGAAATCATGTGATTGTATTCATTTTAGAACCAAGCAATTAGACTGCAGCACATGAAGAGAGATTTGGAGGGTTGGAGAGAAGTGTTGCTGCCACTAAATGGACTCTTGCACTGGGAAAAGCCATATTATCCTGCTATAATAGTAGGAGTGAACAGCTTTATATTTGTGTAAGTAAACTGTGTGTCAGCAATAAGGAATTGGAATCATGATGATGTTATTTGCTTATTTTGGATTGTAAAACCATTTCAATTTGAGACGTCATTTTGTAGGCAGTTCAACTGAATACTGTAAATCGAAAATATTTATGCACTATTTTATTTATTTTAGCACAAATGTACAACTGCGTTAAATTAAGATGTGTGCTAAAAATTACATTGTTGACCAGGTGGTATTATTGCACTAAAATAAGTTTGCACCAAAAGTTTTCATTGCGGATTGCGCAAAATATGTTTGCGCCAAATATTCTCATCTTACAGTATGCTCCTTTAAGACCTACTGAATGCACCCTTCTTTATTACCTTGCAATTGACCTTTTGAGTATTTTGTTTTTCATCAGTGTGGGCTTTTTCGGGGGCAGTTATGCTTTAAGAATGCATCTTTTTTTATATTGCTGTTGAATATTAGAATTTAGCTTAGATATGCAGAACAGAAAATTTATTGATTTCATAGCCCTTGGAGCTGGTGATACTGCTGTAAATGATGTGTGTTAAATTATCACACACCATTATATGAAACGAAAAGGCAGCAATATGTGAATTCTTGCTTTCATAGTTTGATGAAGAATATTACCAATGCTTTCATCTTATTTTGATATATTGATTTGATGCTATTAAAAACAGGAAGACATTGTGCTCTCTTAAATAAAGGCCCTGTCTTATGTTGTCAGTTCTGTTTGTAGATTGATATGGTACTTCGAGCCATCAGTCCTCACGACCTTCGCTCTGTTAGGATTGGCCATCAGTCTGATTGATTTCCTGGTACCCATTATTGGTCCAAATATAGTTACAGCAAAATGGTAAGACCAGTGATTGATTTGGTGTGTCTTCTGAATAAATTACACATTTAATTTGCGAAAGATGCATGATTTTAATACATGTGCATCCTACTCCAGCATGCTAGAGGTTTACAGCAATATTAATATCCATCCTTAATGAAGGTTCATGTTTTCTAACTGTCATTTGAACATGCATAAACATCTACCATTCATTGACTTGTCTATCTTCTGTACAGGACTAGAAAACAGGAGGAGCAATACAGCGACATCTGCTGCAGACTGCTGAACGCCAAGACACATTTCCATAATGCCAAGGTTACAATGAGCTCACTGAAAGCAGAAAAACCAAAAATAGTAAGAGTTGTGGATTCTTCATTTCAATTCTGAATTCTGATTTGTATGCAAGGAATATCTAGACGAATTGTGATTTGTGAGTACCATGATTTTGAGCATACTTATAGCATGAGCTATTCATTTCACTGCATAATGTGTATTAGCTCTCTTGCAGATATTACTTGTCATGAATAAGAGTTGGTTTATAGTATGCTGTAAATATTGTAAATTGCACCTCGGTTTGTTTAAGTCATAAAATATATGCAAAAATTTTGTACACGGTACATTTAATGTGTAACTGTAAATCTGAAAAATTACTACTGGTAACTATGTCAGTGCTCTTGAAATTCTCACAAATAGTCATAGGTACATGTTTTGCCAAGCATTAGCACATTAAGTGCCCATGCTTGATAAGGAACAGAATGTTTGTATTTGTTTGATTGACATTGTATTTGTTTGATTGACATTTTATAACTGTTCCTCTGCAGTACTTTTTGATGGTGATGGGAACTTTGATCGCTCTGGCCTGGCTGGGCAGTTGGATGGACAACTTATGTATGACCTATTTCCTGGGTAAGTTCTATATGTATGACCTATTTCCTGGGTAAGTTCTATATGTATGACCTATTTCCTGGGTAAGTTCTATGTACTTGTGTTTTGGGGTGCAAAAAGTTTTTTTTATTAACTAAGGATGCACATGTTTATTGTCTTTGTTCATTATTTAAGGGAGGCAGACATTAGGTCTTCCCTTTCTCATCTGCTATATGGATTTATGATGACAATGCATGTGATATTATCATATAGTAAAACAAAACATTACACATAGGTTTCTCATATATTACATGTATGTTATAATTTCATCAATTAATGTGACGTTTTCTTTCTTTCTTTTTTTTTGGGGGGGGGGGATGACAAGACTGTCTGTTGATAAAGAGAAGAAACTTAACAAAATTGCACTCCAGCGGACGTTACAAGTTCATGATATGAGTAACTGTATAGAGATATACAAACCAATATTCTTACTTGTTGGAATGATGTCATAGAAACAAAATCCCTAACCATATACTTGCTATAGATGTTAGGCATTGTTCATGCAACTGATCATTATGTTCTTGTGCAAAGAATGAATGCATGCAGATTTCTTTAGCCATCTGTCAGTAATTTATAGCCAACAGTATTTCCCAACATGTGTGCCATTGTAAAATCAGTTTCCTTTATTATTTTTTTTTGCAGTGAACCTGACTCTTCTGATCCCAGGAATAAGACAGCATGCTGTTCTCCAGAAATACTTGGCAAGATTTCTGAATGTTTTGAAATCCTTCATTGGGAAAGGGTCCAAGAAAATGAAATCTAGCTAGACACAGTTTTCGTCAGACCTCAACAGTAGTAGCGATCCCTCTGAATGCCACCGATAGACCAAATTTTTTCACGTATCAAACATTGTGCCATTGTAATTCCAAGCTGTGTTCTTCCTCTTTTGCTTAAGCAGTAGAGTACTGTATACATGTAAACAGTTCATGTATTGCCAGCTATATGCAAATTTTATTTCAATGAATTTTTTAAATGTTGTCATTTCAGTTCTATGCATTTGCTGTATGGTTATATATGCAATTGGGTTTTTTTTTTTCTTCTGAAAACCAAATGTGCTGGCTAATGAATTGTTATATTATTGTGTGAAATCCAGTCATATTGTATTCTGCCAATACTCATAAATATTACAGCATCTGATCATCATATGCTGGTACCTCAGTTCTCCTTTTCTGGTTCTCCTATAAATCAGTTTCCATGTTTTCTTCATTAAGGACACAGACATCGTTATCTAGTCTTCTGATTTTGACAACTTGGGTGAATATACATAATATGTACATGTTTACCTTTAATGTTATAATGTTCATTTGTTTAAATATTTTGCAGTTTCAAATTATGTGCAGTAATAAGAATATTTTTTTAATATAGTTTTACATATACTGTATAACTGATTAATTTGATAATTTGCAAAATTAGTAAAAAATTCATCTTAGATTTTTCTTCTTTCATTTGAAATTTTAAAAAAAATGATATAAGTATTTTAAAAGATTTTAAATTTCTCCCTTTTCCAATGAAGTTCAATTTTCAAGTTCTCCCTTTTCCAATGAAGTACTTCATTTCAAATTGTCTCAATAATTAGGACATTAGTTGCTTAATTGGAGTGATGTATTTTAAATTGTAAAGAAAGTATAAAACACACTATCAGCTGGATAACAAGTAACTGCCTCTAGGTTAACTGGTTACCTTTATTGACATTTCATCGTGTGCCTTTGTGTAATTTTAAAATCAAAATGTACAGATACTAGATGGTTCTGATTTAGGTTTGAAGTCTGTTAAATTCATAATAAATGAAAGAACACTGAAATGTTGATTGACACACAAGGACTAGTGTAAAATTGCAAGTCTTGGTGCTTATATAAGTATGTTAATAAGTGTAGATTTGATTTATTTTGAATCAATCTTGAGGTTGCTTTGATCGAAATAATTATGCTGTGGTAAAATTGTTCAGCAAAGGTTACCATCAAATTAAAAAAAAAATGTGATTAACATGTGCTAAAAATGATTCAGTCTTAATTAATGCAAAGCAATCTTTAATGACTTTTAATTAATCAATAGTATTAAAAACTATTCCCTAACACAAGTCATACCTAATGGGCAGTCGGGGTTTTAAATAACTGATTTCCCATAATGGTTTGATTTTTCAGCATTATTCAAATTTAGTGATCTCAACTCCCTTGATTGTAATACCAAAATTAGATGACAGCTAAGCCTTCCATTCTTGGTATTGTGTATGTTGTTGACAATAATTTTGAGGGGTACTAAGCTTGTCTAAAGTTTTCTTTGTAGAATAAAAATAGGGGTATTTGATCCTGAAAATCATGCATTACAATCAATTTCATTTTGTTTAGTGTTATTTATTATTTCATGTTGTTTTGGTGGTATTAGATGCCCTCATTGTTAATATTGTTATTTTTATTAGTGTTGTATAACCATGGTAGTTTTGTAGACATTGGGACCTGTGTTGATATGATTTTGAAACTGTGTCTTAGTTTTAGTGTAATCGGAAATACGCTCTCTTTTTTTATGAGGGAAAAAATATTTTATACTGGAAAAAAAATTACTCTTGTTGAACCAGTTGGTGTTGCTTGTTTGTGCTTTCTCATTTTGATGTAAAAGATTGTCCATGCTGTGAAATGATTATTGATTGGCTCCAAATTCAAGTGGTCAAATTTGCTGTTGATAAGCATTTTTTAATTAACTGAATAAGGAAGCTAGAAATAGTTATGCGACACATAAAGATATTCTGAACTGAATTCACCTTTAGCACGAAAGTTAATATCATTCAGTATCCGTTTATTTCTGAATTTGAAAAATGCCATAGTTGCCAACCTTTTATTAACAATCAGAAAGTGGGTGGCTGTTTACTAAAAGTTTCACTGTGTGTAATGATCAGTTTCGTGAAATATAAGAAATTTACAAAATTTAGATTGTAGACACTCTGCTTTGGGAGTGAATCTACAATTAAGAGGGTGAAGTTACTAGAAATAGTTATTTGGGGTGGAAATAATATTCCTGAACTTTGATAGTTTATTGAATGTGCCTATGTTGGGAAAAACACCAAACTGTGGAAGTGAGCAGAATATAAACACTGGTATTTGCAGCTATTTTTGATTTACCAATGGATATGATGTATGCTTTGCAGAAATGGTTTATATCTGTGTTTTTGTGTATATGTATAAATATATCTTTCTTCAGGGATGCAGTATAGGGATCCTATACAATTGTTGATGGTATATATTGGTGTAGTGCATCTGCCTGTATATCTCCTGTGCTTTGTAGTGGAATAAGTACATTCAAATAGTACAAACATACAGTTTAATGTGATGTGTATAAAATGTTTGAAGAACAGGTTTGATACCCAATTTTTGACTTGAAAAATGTAGATGAAAGAAATCCTTTCATTTTGGGCTTTGTCACAATGTATAACAAGACATTTCCTGTTTATAGTATCAGCATTTTCTGATCTATGATATTAAAATACATCTACAAGTATTTACTAAATGGCCTCTGTTGAAAAAGAAATATTTCCTAAAGTACATTTTGATATGAATATATTTATTTGGTTTAGTATAGAGAATAGATCATGTGATCTTAACATGTGGGTAAGCTGATGTCTTAGATACTGAAGCATCTGCACGATGAATGTAAATAACAATAAATTATTTGTAGACATATACACCTGTAAATGTGTTAATTGTTGTATGAAATACTTGCGTGTTATCATAATCAGCTGCCTTTATACAAGCTTTTGTTTCCTGTACTTCCATATTTGTCAAATGAACCCTAGATGATGCAGAGTTTCTTGTAAATAAAGGGTCCTCCAGTATACGATTGTTGTCGTTTTATATTATTATACTAATTTGTCTACACTGACCACAAAGTGTGAACCTTTCCATAATTAAGTGCTCCATCTACACCCTGTACAGGACATGCAGAGAAAACAAAGTGGCTGAAAAACGGCGAGTTGGAATGTCTGCAGATATTTTCAACGTACTTTTATAGGTGTAAAGTATATAAGCAGATAATTCCAGTATATTGTATGTTGCCATTTACAAGAATTTGAAATGTACATTTAGTTAAAGAATAAATGAAACAATTGATATTCCATACAATCATCAAAAACAAGAGGCCCATGGGCCACATCTCTCACCTGAATGACCATAGCCCTGGGTCAGCAGTGGTGATTTTAAAAATAATTTTCATCAATCTTTGTTCCTGTGAAAATTTTCACCCCATATTGTTGCCAAAAGGATCACAACATAACTGAAAATGAATTCATATAACACAGGTATGTCTCAACAGCACCTTGCTGTTCTGGGTAAGCCCAAGGTCATGCATCATGTTGTAAAATGAATCATATCTTGCTATAAGAAATCTATATAAAATAATGAAAGCTCCATCTTACATAGTTAAAGAAATATACAGATATTTATTGGCACAAACACAATTGACAATAATTTGCAAAGGCCCAACATGTCAAGAATGTATTATTCACAATACTGCATGTCCTCAGCAAAACATATTTAATATTGTTAAAAAAGTACATGTACATATTAAGTATGAATTATGTATACTAGTCCTCTTCTTGCAGAGCATTTCTAGATAAAATACACTTGTTGATGAATGAGTATGTTATTTTGAGCAATTTTGGGGATTTACTATTAAAACAGAGCTTTACTTTTTGAATATTAGATATATGTAATCTTTGAGAAAAATTTAACAAGTTTCTTTCAAAATTTTCTCTATGATGGTTGTATTTTTGACAATTAAATAGAAAATGAAATTCATCTTCAATTGCACCCGTTTTACATATATTACAAAATCTTTCATGTCGTGGTATAGACATGTGTCTTCCTTTTTCTATTGCAAGATTGTGTGCACTCAGTCCTCATGCTACTGATAATTGACCTCTGCTTTCTAGTGAGTATATCAATGTATGCACAGCGTTTAAAATTATCAAAAATAACATGATAAAAATTTAGTTTTGGTGAATTATAAATTTTTGCAGATTCTTCTTGTAAACATTGATCTGTTATCCTTTGTTTTATACTTCCCAGAAATGATTGTATTGAGCTTTTTTCAGTAATAAATGAAAATCCTAAGTTATTGACAATGGAGAAAATATTTTTGTCCAAGAATTTGTGCGGATTGTTGCTTTATAATTTTATGCACTAAAGTATTTTCAGAAGTAATAAGATGGTTCCAAAATTTTATGCTTGAAAGGTGTACTCTAGTCCACAAGGGTAATCTACCCAAATCTGCTCTGCAAGGAGCATTACTAGTTTTACTTATTGTACTCCTAATATTTCCTTTATAAACTTTATATATTGACTCGCATTATTTTTGCAATTTCATGATTATCTTCCCTTTGAAAAGCTCCAGTTTCGGACTCTATATTCATATGATGCATGTGCATTTTCTGAAACAAAAGTAATTTTCATACACAAGATGTCTTGAACAAATCATCTGGACCAATGAAACAAGATAACACAATTTTTTTTTTTGAACATTCAGACGGTCGATTTATATGCTTATCTTGCCCAGCCCTTTCAGCTTTTCTGGCCCAGTGGTTCTTGAGAAGAAGATTTTTAAAGATTTTCCCTATATGTATTCACATGTTAAACTTTGATCCCCTTTTGTGGCCCCCACCATACCTCCGGGGATCATGATTTGAACAAACTTATTCCACTATACCAGGAAGCTTTCATATTAATTTCAGCTTTTCTGGCCCAGTGGTTTTTGAGAAGATTTTAAATGACACCATCCTATTTTTGCATTTACGTGATTATCTCCCCCTTTGATGGGGACCTGTCCCTTGGGCCTTCATTTGAACAAACTTGAATGCCCTTCACCCAAGCCAAGGATGATTTGTATCAAGTTTGGTTGAAATTGGCCCAGTAGTTCTGGAGAAGATAAAAATGTGAAAAGTTTACAATGACAACGAACAAATTTTGATCAGAAAAGCTCGCGAGCGAGTGATTGATCACTTGAGTCTTCGGCTCAGACGAGCTAATAAGTGTGGCATGAAAAATTTTTTTTAAAAATTTCGGGGTCTAACTTCTACTCCAGGGATTATGAAATTTACAACTTTTGGTAGAGGCCTCTATATGACTACGTTTAGTTTTTCTTGCAGATGTGTAATTTTGGAACATTGGTAAACTTTTGGCAGTTTTTTCCCCTGCTTCTAAACCTCCAGAGGTGGAGAAGTCCTAAAATGTACAATTTGTGTTCACTTGTCCTGAAAAGGCTTGCATATCATTTCGAAAGTTAGTTATCAAGAAGTTAACTATGTTCAATTGTTATCAAATGGCAGATGAAAACCAAAAGCAAAATTAAGATCACCTAAGTGACTTAGGTGACCGAAACAAATCCAGAAAACAAAGAAAGGAAACTAGTGGTCTCTAAAGTACATCTTTTGTTCATTTTAGTCTCATTTGAGAATATTTCATTCCTTTGGAGACATCACTAGCTTAAGTGGTGCTGTCACAATGCCAAGATTCTTTTCCAATTGGTGAGCCATTATTTTCTGTAGAGCCCTACCCTACCAAAAAGAGCATTGACAGTAGTGTACTGATATATGACTATTATTTCACAATCACAAGGTCCATGTTTGATTCTTGATCACAGTACCACATTTCAACCCAGGTAGTGAATGTTCATTCCCTAAATGTCTGGCATAAGAGGTGAAAGTCTTTCAAATACAACAGATTTTTTTTCCATGTCACGGCAGGTGTTGGCATGATCAAGAGCCCCACTTGTATGGCTCTGTTGCCATAAATAGGTCAAATGTGTTTCAACTTGTCTACAGCAGGTGGCATCTCTGTATGACTGGAAAATTCTAAATAGGATGTAAAGCAACATTTAAAGGGTCAAGAATTTCACGGTTTTCATAGATTATTTCTACTACAGTCGAACCTCGTTATCTCAAATTCGATGGGACCAAGAACAACGTTCGAGATATCTGTGAATTTGAGATATCCAACCTATACTCAGAAAATAGGTAGCTGGGACCTCCAAATCAGTTCGACATAACCATGGTATTCGATATACTAGTATCAGTGTTTCAAGATACCGAAGTTCAAGTGTAGTATGTTTTCTGCTTGGTTGTGTATCAGGGTGAGAATGCAATGGACCAGACCAGAATTTGAACCTGGACCCCCTGAATCTATAGTGAGGTGCTCTACCAACTGAGCTATCTGGCCACCAAAGATCAAACCCAGCTGACCACTACACTCCTCCCTCCTTAAAGTGTCTTCGTCCTCAAAGACACACAAACCAGGTTTTTATTGCCCCTGGCAGGACTTTCACCTGCAATTCCCAAATCCTGGTCACACCATATGTAACATGAAGGGAGAAAATGCAACAGACCAGACAGGGATTCAAACCCGGGTCCCCTGAATCTCTGCTAGTCAGGTGCTCTACCAACTGAGCTACCTGGCCACCAAAGATCGAACCAGGCTGACCGCTACAATTGTTTGAAGTCCAGAAGAATAAAAAGATGTGTAAAGAAATTGAACATTTTCACTATATGAGCAACTTGGATCTATCATAGCTCCAGAACTCAAGACCTATGTGCCATGTATTTTATATTTTTGGTAGAGGCATCCTCCCATGTAGCAATATTCCATTATCAACTGCATATGGCATTTATATATCTCAACTGATTCAACATGCAAGAGCTTGTTCTGCACATGATCAGTCTTTTAGATTGAGACAAGCTATTGACAAACAAGTTGATGTTACAGGGATTTCAACACATCTAAAGTCAACATTTCGCAAATTCTATGGTTGTTATAATCCATCAATACAACCTGTCATTGCATGGGTCAATGCTGTCTGATGTTTCCCATATCTAATGCTGAGCTGTTCTTTGTACATTTTGTACATTGAACTTAAATATGTGCTGATTACTCCATTTACCTGACCAAAAATAAAAAATCATGGCAAGTTTGACTGGTCAACAGGGGATGATTACTCTCTCAGACACGATTACACCTCTGGTGTGTCCAGTGGTCTGTATGTTTGCCCAACTCTTAATTTTGTATTCCTTAAGGAGACTGATCACTGTTCATTATCTTCACCTTTTCATTTCAACAAATATACTAGTACAATGCATTTATAGTCTAGTACAATGCATTTCCCTTGTGCCTCTTCGTGAAATTTTTTGTTTGCAAAATTTCTATCCTGTTTGATGGTCTCAACACAACTTGATCTTAATAAGAAGACATAAACATGCCATTCTGTTTTTATCATTGTTCATATATGATCTTCTTGCAAGGGGGCTAAGTTCTTCATGTGAACATATACTAAAATCCCCTTATAGCTGGACTGACTATCCATGTTACTTAAATCATAGTGTATATTGAAGTTTGTTAAGGGATACACAATTTAACACATGTAAACAATATGGTAAATTTGAAATATAAGCAATAAAAATTTTCAAGACACAATACAAAATTATTAAAATGCAACATTTTATTTTCAATTCAAATTAAAACATTCATTGCAAGTCATCAATCATAACTTATTGACTGATTATCTATTACACATCAAATCAAAAATCAAAATAATGAATAATGCTGTCTTTTATATAGTTCAATTTGTTCATAATCTTCTCCCTAGCTATATATATGTATCCAAATGATAGTATCCTGAAAATCACATTTCATTGGCAAGATCTTAAAACAGTAACAGAATACATATATGTAGCATAAAATGTTCTTTTCTTGCTAACGATTTCAAGTAAGTAGTATCTTAAGTAGTATTAAAATAAGTAAAACACATACACACACATTGATTTCTGCAACTTAAAAACGGTGGTTCATATCCAAAAATTCATCAAAAGCTTGATAATATCACATATTATTTTATAGACACTGTATCAAGCATAAAATTCTGGTGGATGAACACAATATTTTAACAATGTAACAAGAAAATGATATACATATAAAACTTCTACACTACATTTCCAATAGAAACGGTCAAACTTTGCTATAATATGAAAATTTATTCATAATTTATTAATATATGTAAATAGAAAATTAGACTGGAATGTTGTTATTACATTTACAAAAACAAACATCACATAAAAAGATTTGGCACCAAATAATCACATCATGGAAGTGTATTCCTACATAGCTACATGTTATAACTTTTAAAAGTCATATGAAACACAA
This sequence comes from Ostrea lurida, assembly GCA_903981925.1. Lineage (NCBI taxonomy): Eukaryota > Metazoa > Mollusca > Bivalvia > Ostreida > Ostreidae > Ostrea > Ostrea lurida. The sequence continues at coordinate 21,298 of CAJDSM010038714.1, forward strand.
TACTGGATAGATTATCTGCAGATAAGTACTTGATACAAATGAACATTCAGACAAATGAATCACAATGAAAAAACCAATCACAATATAATGACTCTTGACACTGACTCTGTAAACCTGAGGGGAAAAAATGGGACATATTAAGAACATGAAGCACGTGGTAAGTTATGGCAAACAACTAAAAGCATGGCTGATTATGAAACCAATTAATGATGAAGCCATGCTTTGTCCACATGAACACATATTGATTTTGACTGCAGGTGAATTTAATTCTATTTGAACTGATGCAAAGTAAATTTACAATGTGATCACATGGGAAGAATAATGAGTTGCAAACCAATATAGATTACATTCTTTTCCCATTCTTATTATGAAAATGACCTAATTTTGTTTAGAAAGACAATATGATATCATTAGGCATATAACAAGAATTTCTTTCGTATAGATCTACCAGAAATACAACAATGGAGCACTAAAATTAAAAAGAAATGAATATTTTGTGATTTAAGGTGGGTCTGCATTAATGAAGTATAATGACAATAAGTTTATTTCTTTAAATAAATGATTTTTTAAAATTGTCTTTGACTTCATATTACTAAGCAGTACAATAAAGCATGGTATTTATTTGATGTATCATATTTTCTGAATACACATGTGTCAAGATTTATTTTAATTAGATATGCTTGATGTTCATGTGAACATTTAATGCTTTTATAATCAGGCTGTTTACATTAATTTGCAATGCATTTACATGGTGCAAATTAAATGCTAAGTGAATGAGGCATAAGAAACCTAAGTACATGAATTATTGCATACAGTCAAACCTTGTTATCTCGAACTCAATGGGACCAAGAAAAACTTCGAGATATCTGTGGATTTGAGATATCAGTGGTAAAAATACTTGGAAAATAGGTGGATGGGACTTCTGAATCACTTTGACATAGCCATGGTATTCGAGATATAAGTGTTTGAGATACTTAAGTTCAAATGTACTTGAGTCTTGAAATTGTCTGAAATATTTACTTTTCATTAAGACTGCCAGCAACTTTTTTCCCTATAATGACAATAGCAACAACTGCTCCTATCCCTAAAGTGACCTTGACCAGTGCCCTTGCTTTGCCTCCCTTTGGTTTGGTGTTTGGTGTGAAGCTCGAGGGTCCATACGCTGTCATGGCAAGTTCCTGTGCAGACACAGCTTGAGGTCTAAGATGGAAGAGGACCTCACTGGCAGCTCTAAGTCCTGACTGGACAGCACCGCTCATGTAGCCACACCAAGCCGTCGCCGACTCTGTCCCGGCAAAATGAATCCTGAAAAAAAATCCTCTACACCATCAAAACCATCACATATTTATACTTATTGTAAGTTTAAAATAGCTACCGGTATAAATAATACCCAACACATCATTAATGGCAACAAAAATGTATGATTCCCACCAAATTTTCACAAGATTGTAAATATGGATTTTTTTTTCAATATGCGTCCCATTAAAAGAGAACTCATGTGCAAGACATCAGTCAATTTGTTTACACACGGCCAAATGTACACAGTAGTTGTCTTTTATTAATATGCAATTTCACTGACCGAATTCCATAATACATAAACTAAATACACAGCAAAACATGCTTTTAATGAAAATGCTTATAATGAATTCACACTTACTGTGAATTCCCTATGAGAGGAAAATAGCAAAAATCTTATTAAATATAGTGGTCGGAGTTTGATTTTGCTGACCCTGGAGGTTCTGAATCATTATAATCATGCTTTACTATAAGAAGTACATGAACACATGAAATGCTTATCACTTGCTAATAGGACACTGTTTTAACATTTCTATTTTAGTAAAACCTATCTTTCAATAATATCTATATTTTCTGCATTTATTTATTCTCTACTGTGACCTCTAAACACTACATGTATTTCAATCTTTCAACTGAAGCTGCTTTTCATATCTTTTATCATCTTATTTTAGGTGTAGGTCTACCTATTGCATGGAAGCCTCAGTCCTTTTGCAAAGTAAGCCATTGCCCCCGGTCCTACACAACACACAGGACTGCCCTCATTGTAGGGCTCCACATTCCAGTCTTTTTCTGCGTAGTCCAGGTAATTCAGAGCCTCAGCTCCAAGGAAATCTGACAAGGACTTCAACACCGCTGATCGTCTGTCTTCTTCCTGTGGTAAGATACCTTTAAAACTAGACATGCTAGAATGACATAGTTGCTTCTGTTGGTAGCCAATTCAATAATAAAAGCTAAGTTTGCTCTGAAACTGGCTACAACTACAAATAGAAATATACATGAAAGTTCCTGACAAAGAGTAGATTCAAGTTTATTCAAATCATGACCCCTAGATGTAGGTGAGGGTCATAGTATGAGATGAAAGTTTTACATGGGGTTACATAAAAAATCAGCAGGTCTAATTACTCATATTGATATGAAAGCATCACCATGTAGTGCAGATTCTATTTGTTTCAATTGTGGTCCCCAAGAACCAAACCAAAGAAAAGGTGATCAGAAAAGCTCACTTGAGCTTTCAGCTCAGCTGAGCTAAAATTCTGGGAAGTCTACATCATTGCTGTTAATACATGTATCTATCAGTAACTTATTAACTTTAGCTACATTTCCAATATTATTAAGAACACTGATACACGATATTCATTAATTACTAACACGAACATTTACTACCCTTTTAATCCTCTAACCTTTTGGTTCCTCCACTGAGAGGCAGGTGCCCCTCCTAGAAACGCTACAATCGCTGCATTTCCTCGGGCTGATGTGGCATCGTACACAATACACAGTGGTCCTCGATCACATTCAGAACACAAACTTGGGCCACCATTAGTGACAAATTCTCCAGATAAGCCAGCCTTTCTCCAGAATGCCTGTGTCAACGTGATCAAGTCAAGAAAAGAAATGAATTACTATTTGTCAATGACTATTAAAGATTAAAAGGAATTACAAATTGTAAACCTACATGCATACATTTACAGAATTTATTTCTCCCTCTGTTTCTCTCTCTATGTGTCTGGTTTTTGCTCTCTCTCTCTCTCTCTCTCTCTCTCTCTCTCTCTCTCTTCTCTCTCTCTCTCTCTCTCTCTCTCTCTCTCTCACCTCTTTATAAGTTACTATGACTTTGGTCAGATCTCCTGCTGGCATCCTCTTCATTAGCTCCCTTCTGCTAGAATGCAGCAATGGATCAAACTGTATCCTGTCTAAAGAGGAAGAGGGCCTTAGCAACACTTACCCAAAGCACAGTGAGATACAAATATTATAAAGTCTTAAGTGAAGCCATGTCTGTACCTGAAATGTCCCTGTATTTCGTTTATCACTCTCAATTACCTCCCCTTGTTACAGAGGAACAGAACCTTTCATTTGAACAAACTCCAATTCCCTTATGCAAGAATACTTTGATCCAAGCAGGGTTGAAAGCCATGTTCGTTTCCGATCATTTTGCCGATATATAGAACGAATCTGCCGTTGTAACAATATGCCTATTTTGCAGGTACGAGTTATTCCCCTATGTTTATTCATCGGTACAATTAGTGCATCGGTAAATACCATCCTTGCTTTCAGTAAAACAAACATTACCTGGGCAGTTGTCTCGTGCAAAGGTGGCAAGGGATTTTTAAATCGTTACATAATCTTGGTCAAGTGTGAAAATATTGCCAATACTAAGCTAAATTGTCTTTTAAATGGGTCATTTAACAATATCAGTTAACCTGCCATTATATCGGATTTTATATAGTGTCAAAATACACATTTGTTACCGATAATTAATGCCGGTGCCGAAGAACGAATATGCCATTATATCAAGCGATATAAGTAGTGTGCAGATTTGTTACCAACAAAATTTCGCTGTTAGACGATTTTGCCGGTAAATCGAATGCCATTGTAACAAGCGCTGACTGTATCAAAATAAGGAATGTTTAAAAGTATACAGGTAGCAATGATAATGTTAAGTTAACTGACAGACAGTCATTATATCTAATTTACAAACAATATAATACGATAGATTCCTATTGTTATAATAGTTTAGTTATAATACTATGCTATAATGTGTTTGTAAAACCAAAAGAAAGGTCATGTCATATGGAACAGACATGAAATATGCACTGGAGGAGAAAGGACTCAAGGTTAACATGGGTAAGTCCAAAGTGATGATATATGTATTGAATATGGAATCCATGAAAGGATCAGGCAGGAACTCCATCTTCTGTAGCAGCTGCTCAAGTATGGTTCAAAAGAAATGTTGTGGAACCAATGGTCCTCTCAAACCAGACCAAGGACAAACCCAACCTTCTGAAGGTAGGCCTGTGACAGAGGTTAAATTGGTGAGGAGACACCTGGAGTTGTAGCTTCTGTTACCTCAGGTAAACTCATCTGGAGGTGGCTGTAAACTTGAAGCAACAATACAATGTAAGTCTGGTTTTCAGAGAGCTTCTTCCAATTCTGATGAACAAACATCTTGCAACCACAACCAGGGGAGCCTAGATTAGACCTGTGTTGCTATATGGCTCTGCTAAGTTCCAGTCTGATACGCTAAGTTGGCTAGGCCATGTTGAGCACAATACAGGGTGGATATCACATAAGAATGCTTGAATTTCAGGACCAGAAATGGCTATTGTCAAACCTTGTCTTTTTAAGTTTTCAGGAAAAAAGGTAAGAGTATGTTATAATACCATGTAATTCCTACAGTGGGTATAAATTGATTTTACTGTGTCACCAAAGCTCTGTACCATCAATCGTTTATTTGGGAGGTTTATATGCAGCAGATTAAAACCTGGCTTGGATTTCTCCAAAAATTTCAAACTTGAGGTTTCTTTCATCTGAGCAGTCAAAATGGAGTAAAACCTCAGACACAGGTTTTCACTTTGGAANNTTGGGAATTTTTTTTGGGGGGGGGGGGGGGATTCAGGCCAGATCTGGTTTTACCTGTCATGTTTGGTGGAGTGGCCAGGATCAATCTGTCACAACTGTAGATCTCTCCTTTCTCTGTTGTTACAGTCACACCATCGTCTCTCTATACAAACAAAATGAACAGTAATTTAATAACCAAGTGAGGAGTATATATAGCAGTTTAAACAAATCTTTACTGGAGTCTGCGCTAGGCCAAATTCAAAATTTCAAAAGGTGGATGGTATTTAAAAATTGTTAGGGTAGCTATCACAGAATAAAGCATTATAGCTAAAGATGAACTAAATTTGATGCACACAAGAATATCAGAAAAACTTATGGAAAACCATGAAATTTACAACCTGTAAAATTTATACTCTGTACAGCACTTCATATGATTAATGACTTGATAAAGAGATATTCAATGTTTCATGTTTCCACTTGTAAAGGAAATGTTTAGTGCTCAGATACATACACAACCAATATCTTTTGAGCCATCTTGATCTTTCAAAAATGACCTTGAGTAACCTTGTCTGAATTTGCACAATGATGAAATTTTAAAATTGTAGAAATGAAAGGGTTTTTTCACATATGAGGTATCTGAGTGACATATTAGGTATATGTTCGGAGTGATCTTGATCTTTACAATATGACCTTGAGTGACCTTTCTCCAAAGGTCATTTGCCTATTACTTTATTCTTGTTTTGTGATACATGATCAATATACAGTATGTTCAAAAACTTTTGAAATAAGGAATTTCTATATGTTCCGAGTGATCTGGAACTTTCCAAAATGACCTTGAGAGAAACCTTGGTCCATGGTCCAAAATTCCTTGTCTCATGGAACATTTGTGATCACTGACGAAAGGTTTAAGAGATACGAGCTTGGACGGATGGACAGACACGGCAACAACTATACGCTCTCCCAAAAAGTTTTGGGGAGCAAAACAAGTTTATTACATAGTATATGTACATTTACTGTTTTCAAACCTGTGTGATTTTTCTGACTGGCTGTTCCAGCTGAACACAAGATGGAGGAAGACGAGCTGCTAGCTTCTGACTAACCTGTTGAGCCCCTCCCTGCAAAGGTCACCAACAACATTTGATATATTATGAGTCACTTATACTTTGGATTCCTTGTTAATGCATGACAGAAAAGAGAGGACAAATTTCCCTATGATTTAGTCATTTGGTCTGACGGTATTTTAAAAATACATAAAAAACTTGAAACAAAAGATGTCATGGTCTGATGAACACTTTTCATGTGAAGTTTCATTGTTAAAGCTCAGGATATTTTTGAGATACGATCCAGAAACAACACCATCTCTTACTGACTGACCCACTATCTTGACCTTTTATCAGATACAAACACTCCACCCCATTCCCCCCATCCAAAACAAAAGAGAAAACAACAATAAACTAGATTGGTCGGTGCGACACGAATGCCCCCGCCTACAGTGAAGTCTAATGAAGGAAATTCGTAAGGGTGAAATTGAAAGTTTTTCATATGCATGAACTGTGGCGTATCCATATATCAAATTTGAGTTGAATGTGTGCAACCGTTGCAGGGATATAACGGAAAACGGAAAATTTCTGATTTTTTTCTAAGTTCAAGAGGTATACTACTCTGTCAAAAATCATCGGACCATGACCAACTTCGAACTTGACCTGCATATTCCTGTGCATATCCATATACCAAATTTGAGTTGAATGTGTGCAATCGTTGCAGAGATAATTGAACGAAAACGAAAAAATTTCTGATTTTTTCTAAGTTCAAGAGGGCTAACTCTGTCAAAATCATCGGACCATGACCACTTTGACTTGACCTGCATATTCCTGTGACATATCATACCAAATTTGAGTTGAATGTGTGCAACCGTTGCAGAGATAATGAACGGAACGAAGAAAAATTTTTGATTTTTTTCTAAGTTCAAGAGGGCTAACTCTGTCAAAAATATCGGACCATGACCACTTCGAACTTGACCTGCATATTCCTGTGACGTATCCATATATCAAATTTGAGTTGAATGTGTGGCAACCATTGCAAGAGATATGAACGGAAACCAAAGTGATGACGGAAGGACGGAATGACGGAACAGGGTAACACTATAATGCCCCGACCATTTTATGGCGGGGGCATAAAAACTATAGGGGTTATCTTTAAATCAAAAAGACTCTTCCAGTGAGGCTTTATTGCTTCAGCTCAAACAGCAAAGGCGGATCCAGGGCCGGTGCACCGGGTGCGCGCCCCCGTTTGAAATTTTTTGGGGGGCTGTTTTTATAATATGAATATACTTTAATTGTACTCAATATGCAATGTTTACAATATGTATTTTCTTCTTTACTCTCACTACAAAAACATAGGGTATGTGTAAAGGGGCATCAAAGACTAGACTCCAAGAATCATACCACGCCCTCCCGTTCTGAAATTCCTGGATCCACCACTGAACAGTACTGTATTTGAGATATCATCCTAAAAACCACTTTTTTATATAAGTAACCTTACACCTGATGACCCAAAACACAAATGGGGTCATCCTTTAGTCATAAAAATTCTTCATAGGAAGTTCCTTAGCTAAAGCTTAAATAGTTTTTGAAATATCATCTGCAAACCATGGAATTATGGATAGAAAGGCACCAAAATTACTATTCCTCACTTTTACTGCTCAAGAGAATAATATTTAAAAGCGAATTTAAAGCCGTACATATACGGGACATGAATTCCATATTTGTAAGTGTGTGTTTGTTTTTACGTACCACGATTTTATACTCCTGTGCAGTGTACTCGGTGGCCTCTACCAGAGATTTCAAGCTGCCAGACGCACTCATGTAGCTGATATAATACAACACAGAAATCTGGGAGAGTTCCATTCCAAACATACAGCGACTAGCGGACTCCACAGAGTCTTTGGCACCTTAGGAAGACGATAATACACGATTATATATCATACACTGAGACACTTTGATATGTTATATCTATTCTACAATGTCATTATGTAATAATCAAGACAATGGGCTCACAGAGGGTGTGACCGGGGTCGACAGGGTATTCTTACTCCTCCTAAATACCTGATCCCACCTTTGGTGTGTCCAGAGGCCTGTGTGCGCCCGACTTGTTTTATATTCTGTTTGGGACTTACAAGNTGCCCAACTTGTTTTATATTCTGATTGGGACTTACAAGATTGATCACTGTTCGTTATCTTTGCCTTTATATAATTCAAAAGCAATTTGAACATAGTATTTTGGAAACACAAATACTATACACTAGGCCAAACATTTACCTTCCGGTAAGTTTCTACAATAAATAACATCAAAACAATTGGCCAGCAAGTCTTTATGGCCACCTGAGTATCATACACAAACACAAAACCTCATAAACACTAAGATGAGTGCATGTGTATTGGATGTTAAATTCTTTTTAAAATTGGTCAATTTGGAGTTACCAAATTTTGGTAAAATTGTAAATACGATCGTGTAATCTGTCTTTTCCGAAAACTTACGGCGGATTCTGCAAATTTTCAAATTTTTTACAGTTCCCCCCCCCCCCACCTTCCGGTGTATAGCCATTTGATCAACTTCTTACTGGGTATCTATGTTTGAGTTGTATGTGATTTTAATAAGTTGGTTTTTCAACAAACAAAACAAATTGAAGCCGTGAAATAAAAACAGGTGCTTTAGTATAATGAATATTTGAACAACTATAGTAAGTTACCGGTAATGTGTTAAATTTCTTTTTAATAACATTTTTGGATTGGCAATGCAAGAACACAGCAATACACAGTCTCAACTGTGCACATTTTTTCTGTGCTGTAAATCAAAGGTCTCAATTAATTAAGGTGTGGATCTATAGCTCATAAGGGGTGGATCTTCAGTTCCCAGAGAGCTACTGCTTTGAATTCACAGACAAAATATCTACATGCTTTTTATAAATGATTTTAATAATACCCCCTTAGCTAAAGGAACACCATTA